>CALSCP010002583.1:2932-15806 GCA_943704425.1 Ministeria vibrans ATCC 50519
GCTTACCAGGCCACTCGTGCATCTTCATTGAGGCCTCCGTTGTTGAGGGCTGCCAGGAAGTCGTCGTACGACACGTCCATGTTGGCTGAGACCAGCTTGGCCATGGCGCTCTTCACCTCGGGCTCCGTCTCGTTCGCCGCAGCCGCAAGGAACTCCTGCTGGTGCACAAACATCAGTTCCATGTATTGCACAAAGACAGCCGAGGATTTGGCCGGAGGGGTGAAGAAGCGACCGCCCTGAGCCTACACACACAAAGAGAGTGTCATCACACAGTTCGAAAACACACTCAAACACAGTTTTTGGTAATATTTCGGCAGATGACGCACCGCAAAGAAGGCGTTGTGGTGGTACGGCAAGGGCATGATGTGGATGACACCGTTGACGCGGTCCTTGTACTCAGCGAGGACCTATTGGGCGAGAGAGAGCGGGTCAGAAGGGACACAATGGTGAACTTCCATCGCGGTCGTACGTCCTTCATAATGGGCCAGTTCGGCGCCGAGTCGGAGCAGAGGAAGTCATAGAAGATGTCAATGCGGACAGGGGCGTTGGGGTTACCCAGCACGACGCCTGGCGGCAGCGTGGGCGTCGGCGGCTGTGCAAGCGCAGAGCCCACCAGAGCAAAAAGAAGGAGCGACAGCATGATGCAAGGATGCGTGTGGCTCTACTATGGCTAAGGTGCGGAGTTGGGAACTCAGACAAGAAAAAGAAATTGAAATACGATTATCAATCATTGAGGAAATATCGTCTCTTGTGTTAGACTGATTGTTAATGAAACACAGCTCTCTGTATGTAGTGACGATCAAAGCGCTATACCAAAAGCGAATCAATGAGTTTGTGCCAGTCGGCAGCTGAGAAGCCAGAGGCAGCCTGGTTGGTGATGCCGTTCACTTGGAAGGTCGGAGTGCCGTAGATGCCTTGAGTCACAGCGTACTTCCTGAGACGCCATGCGTGGTTATTGCGTGCGTTAACACAACATACTTATGTGTATACTACACCTCCTTACCAGGCCACTCGTGCATCTTCATTGAGGCCTCCGTTGTTGAGAGCTGCCAGGAAGTCGTCGTACGACACGTCCATGTTGGCTGAGACCAGCTTGGCCATGGCGCTCTTCACCTCGGGCTCCGTCTCGTTCGCCGCAGCCGCAAGGAACTCCTGCTGGTGCACAAACATCAGTTCCATGTATTGCACAAAGACAGCCGAGGATTTGGCCGGAGGGGTGAAGAAGCGACCGCCCTGAGCCTACACACACAAAGAGAGTGTCATCACACAGTTCGAAAACACACTCAAACACAGTTTTTGGTAATATTTCGGCAGATGACGCACCGCAAAGAAGGCGTTGTGGTGGTACGGCAAGGGCATGATGTGGATGACACCGTTGACGCGGTCCTTGTACTCAGCGAGGACCTATTGGGCGAGAGAGAGCGGGTCAGAAGGGACACAATGGTGAACTTCCATCGCGGTCGTACGTCCTTCATAATGGGCCAGTTCGGCGCCGAGTCGGAGCAGAGGAAGTCATAGAAGATGTCAATGCGGACAGGGGCGTTGGGGTTGCCCAGCACGACGCCTGGCGGCAGCGTGGGCGTCGGCGGTTGGGCAAGCGCAGAGCCCATCAGCAGTGTGACGGAAATAAGGAGTCTGATCATCGTGCGGGAGAGAGCTGGTGCAACGAGGAGGATATCGTCGGCTTCGGCTGTCAGTTCGCGTTTGAGGTGAGGAAAAACAGTGATTCGATTGAAAGGTGTAACAAATAAAGAGATCATTCATCCCCAATGAGCAGACATTGGCCCCGAGAGTGTCTCGATTGCCGGTACGACAGGTCTTGACAGTCACGATAAAGTGGATGAAGCTGCATGTCTCAACGGCATTTCGCACAGCGACCCGTTGCCGAAGAGCGTCTCAAGGCCGATGATAAATTCATTGTCATTACCCGCACTCTCTATCTTAAGACGACAGACATTTTCGATCCTCCTCCTACCCATACTCCACGAGTCCTCTTTCTCGTAGGCGTGTATGCGACACGTTGGTTTTCATACAACATACAAACACAAACACACTAAACACACACTAATGTCTTATGACAGTGATGCCGTTACTGGTATAAGATATTGGTGTGAACACCCGAATGGCAGACTATCAAACCATGAACCAACGAGTGCTTCAGTGGAAAATCTGGATCGACTATTGCTCACTGGGAGACACTGAAGTGACACTGAGAAGTACACGGGTCACGGAACTAGTGAGTCACTACACTCGCCTCAAATCTCTCGGGTAGACAAGCGTATCATTTCCTGAACACATAAAGACACAACCGACTCTCTTGTCATTCTTACTCAGACCAGTACAAAATGTTGTCGTCTGTCATATGTCTGTCTACTATCTAGTCACTAACTCACTACTCACTAGTCACTATAAAGTCTACTCACTGGTGAGTTAGGAATCATGAGTCATGAGCTATGAGTGTGAATCACTTTGGTAAATTTTTGTCTGTTTGTTTGTTTTTTCGAATCGTTTACTCGACCAACCATTTTCACAACATTTTTATTCCCCAAAAAAACTTTCCCCACACACCCACCAGCCACCGTTTTCTACGACAACCATGCAGTTCGTACCCACGCAACACCCCATGCCCGTTCGGCGCGTCACCTCGGCAGCACACTTTGCTGCAGGGGACATTTCGGATGACGATGATGACGACGCATCCGGCGGCGGCGGAAGCGGCGCGATTGGCGTGCCTGATTGCAGTGCCCACTACTTTGCTCGCCGCGAGATGGCCCTGGCCGCGGATTCGGTCGGCAGTGGCTATCAGGCGAGCGACAAGCAGGTTTGGACTGCGGCGATTACGACATCGCCCGCCACGCCTTCCCGTCTCCTCTCCCAGCCCTATTCGTTATCCCGTCACACCGCCGAACCCCCCGTCGTCGGCGATGTGCGCAGAGAAAGGAATCGTGAGGCGGCCGCTCGCTACCGTGAGCGACAGCGACTGCGCGAGCTCGAAATTCGCGCGGAAATTGAGCAAAACGAAAAAATCGTTGCGAATCTTCGCGCAAGTCTGTGTCGTCTTGAGGAGACTCTCCAAGTGCCGCCGGCCGAACGAGTTGCCAATTGGCAGCCTCCTCAGCAGGTGGGTGGCGCCCTTGACAGCCTGAATGCCCTCATTGCCTCCAGTCCATCCGTTTCTCTTGGCGCAAAGCACTCGACCACCTCTCACTCTGGCAGCGGTGGCCCCATGCGCTCCAGGCGCGAGCGAAACAACGAAAGCGTGCGCCGATCACGTGAGCGTCGTCGTCTGGAGTCCTTGGTTCTTGAAGAGCGTGCCTCGATGCTTAAGCGAGTCGTCGAGGTACTGTCCCGTTGTCACAGTCAATTGTCAGGTCACCCCGTGTGCTTCGCATCGCCTGCGCCTTCATCCGGGAGTATGTTGCCCACTGCTGCTGCTGCTGCCGATGTTGCTGCTGCCGCCAATGCACCTACAGCTGCTCAGCGGGAGTTTGAGCCCGACGATGGTAATAATCGAGGTAGCATTGGTACATTGACAGAATATTCTAACGATGGCGACGACGTCATTGCCACCACAAGTGACAGCGCCAACGCCGACGCCCACGACATCGACAACAACAACGACAACGACAATGACAACGATGATCAGGTTGTGGTTGTTGTAGAGAAGACCGCTGACGTTGGCTCCGCGGCCGTTGAAGTTGGCGAAAGAGCGCCTGACGCAAGCACGCAATGCGGCGCGGAAATCATCATCGTCGCAAACGATACTCTCAATCCTAATCACAACAGCGGGATGGATACGACCCTCGATGACGACAGTTGCAAGCAAGAGAACGACAACAACGACAACAACAACGACGACGACGATGACGAAGACGGCAAGTCGATGTACTCGAGCAACAGTAGCTGTGACAATGGCGGCTCTGGCAGTCAGCCCAGCGACTCGTATCGTAGCAAACGCCAACGCAACAACGACGCCTCGCGACGTTGTCGGCAGCGCAAGAAGCAGGCCATGGACGAATTGGCGCACTATAATGCCCGCTTGGTTGCTGAAAACACAACATTGGCCAAAGAAAACGCGCTTCTTCGTCAACTTCTGTCTGAGCGCACTCCCGTTTCTGTCTAATATACAGAAACGAAATACACTTCAGAGTGATAAGAATGTCGTTTTTGCATCTTACTGCAATGAAGAAAGAGAGAGGGAGAGAGATATGTGTTGCGCTTGAGACTAAAGAAAGTCAAGACAGCTGTAACAATGTTTGCTTTTCGTTTGTGATTTATAATAAAGGAATTCATATTACTTCTGTTGATAATCATAAAAATCATACAATTTTATACTAACGTCATGTCTGGAACATTGACAACTAGAATTGTCACCAAAGATGACAAGGATACCATCAAAGAGATGAGCGAAGGCATCTACGAGGTGCATTTGCTCCTGTCAAATCTCGACTCTCGACCCAAAATAATCTCTCTTTAGGGCCACGATTACCTCGTCCAGTGCTTTGACGACTGGCTCGACGATTCAAGACGCACCATGATTGGCGTGTGCTGCGACGGAAAGCTTGTAGGACTCGACGTGGTGTTCGAGACGGACGACAGAGAAACGATCATGTTCCAAGCACTGCGCGTTCATCCCGACTGCCGCGGAAAGGGCGCCGGGACCTTCCTGTCGCACGCGGTCACTGCCCATGTCAACACCCACTGCAAGTCCACGGCAAAGCGACTGCGAGTCACTGTCAACGGCGACAATGCGACCTCCCTTGCGCTGCATGAGCGACAGGGGTTTGTGCGGCAATTCTCGCTTGGTCTCACCTACGCCATGCTGCCCGCACCCGACGCTCTCACAGCCCTCGAACAACACAAACAGCACAACCCGTATGCCGGACGTCTTTTCGAAGCAACTCCCAAGTGTGTGGTCGAACGCCTCGCCAACAGCACGCTTGTGCCCAAAAACACCCTCATCTCCGACTGGGTCGCGTACGACGTGCGTCTCTCCAATCTCCAAGTCATGAGCAGCAACCACACCTTCATCCTCAGCGACAACAGCGACAACTCCACCAACACGACGACGCCCTCGGGCTTCTCCTTCTCGGCGCCCTCCCCGCGCGCCTGTGGCCAGTCCACGTACGCAACCATCTACCTTCGCGATCCCTCCGATACCAACACACTCCTTGCCCACGCTCACGCACACTTCCGTCTCGCCCTCGCCACCCCCGGCTGCCAACGCCTCTACTTTATCACCCCAGAGCCCCTCATTGCCCGACTCGAGTCCTTTCTCACCACCGTCTCCACTGTGCGTGGTGGCACTCCTCCATTTACCTACGAACAGATGTGGCTCATGGAAAAGGACATTTCCAATGGCTCTCTGTAAAAAAAAAAAGGAAGGAAATGTTTAAAAACAAAAAAAAGAAGATTGTTTATATCAATACAAGTGAAAACACAAAGAAAAAGGAAAGAATAACTATTGACAGAGACATGTTGCGATATAATCTTTTTTGGATCCGGTGTGTGTTACACGGCATCCACTCCCAAGTCGGTTTCAGCAAGAATCTTCTGCATCTCATCACTGAGAGGGGCAAGAGAGGGGTCGTCGATAAAATGGCGAGTGGCCGAGGTTTCGGGGAAGGAGGAGGAGTCGTGGCTGGGGGAGGAGGAGGAGTCGTGACTGGGAGAGTAGCGGTGGGAAGCAGTGGAGGAAGTGGTGGACTCGTCGGAAGGGTGAGGAGGGCTTGAGTTTGCGGTGTGTGACGACTGTCTTTGACTGTTGCTGGTGCTCACGGTATCATTAAGACTGTCAGGTGAGGCACCTGCAAGCGGTATGGGTGGCGCGGTAAAGTTCGAGAGTGCCTTGACGGCCGCACTGCCCGAGCCCAACTTGTTTGAGTAGGTCAGATGCATAGAGTCGGACACCATGTCGTCGCGGCAGGCGGGTGGCGCGGTCGGTGAGAGCATCGATTGTGTTGTAGCACGGGACTGTGAAGTGCCTGTGGCAGTCGCCTTACTCACCGCCGCTGCTGTGCGTGGCATTCCTGTCGTAGACGCCCGACTTGCAGGGACCGCCACACTCGCCTCGGTGGTGTCATAACGCATCAGCAACGCACACATCTCACTGGAGTCCCCGCCCTGCCGCCGGGCCACACTCAACGGCGTCTCATGCATCATATTCCCATGTGACGGCACTGCACCCGCCTCCAAAAGCACTTGCGCCACTTCAACATTCAGTTCACGCGCAGCCAAATACAGACTCGTATCCCCCTAAAAAAAAGCAATTTTAATTATGAATAATATAATAACAATAAAAATGTAACAAACAAAATGTGTACCTTGAGAGTGGGTCTGTCAATGTTTGCGTTCTCACGCACAAGCATACGCACAATATCAGTGGCCCCCACTGCACTGGCCCAATGCAACGCACTCCATCCACTCGCATCCACACTCCACACAAACGCACCAGCTGAAAAAAGATGCACACAATCAATTGCGCTTTTTTGGTTTCCCTCTTTGTCTTTCACGCACCTGTCAAAAGTCGACTCACAACATCCGTCATGGCATATTTACACGCACACATCAAAGCTATACAATGAAACGTTAAATTTTTCTTCGTTCTTTTTATTTTTCGTTTCTTACCTGTTCTTCCGACGGTATCGCGAACATTGAGAAGCTCACGGACATTGTGAGTGTGATCAAGGCAGTAGAAGACGCAGTCGGTGGCGGCGACGGAGCAGGCGGCATGAACACAGCTGAGCTGGTCAGCGTCGACAAGATACAGGTCGGCGCCGGCCGCAGTTAGGAGCTGGAGGGCTGGGAGGGAGCCCATGAGACACGCAATGAGTGCTGGTGTTTGCTTGTTCGCATTGACATGGTTCACTTGTGCGCCGTGTGCAATGAGTTCGACAAGGCATTCCGTGGCGTTTGCCTCAATGGCCACGTAGAGCGCCGTGTTGCCGGCCGCATCGCTCTCGTTGATGGCCGCAGCAGGACTCTGCACTGTCCCCACTGATGTACTTGACGACATGGCAATCGACAAAATCGCATTGGCAACTTCGTCGCTGGACGAGAGCTGCGCAACAGATGCCCCACTGTGGAGAAGTTCTTCGAGACTGGACGCCGTAATGGAATGTTGTTGTTGTTGTTGTTGTTGTTGCCGTTGTTGCTGTTGTTGCTGTTGTTGTTGTTGCTGTTGTTGTACGTTGTCGTATTGTTGCTGTGCCGCGCTGATGAGTGATGTGAGCGACACTACGTCGTTGCGCATACAGGCAGTGCGAATGTCGATAGCAAGCGACGAGAGACCCACCAAAGGTGTCACCGAGTCCATCTCCATAACGTAGGTAGTGGAAGTCTCGCGACGCTTGATATCGTGCAGCTTCATCGACTCGACACGACTGCGTTTGCTCCGCCTGCCCCCTGCTCCTCCTCCTCTTCCTCTTCCTCCTCCAAGTGCATTCGTGGCACCACTTGCGGTGGTGCTCTGGCCATCGTTCTCTTCCTCTTCATCGTCGCTGTCGCCCTTGCGCGTACGTTTGCGACGACGCGCGACCACAGCAGCCAATACCACGACGAGGGCGAGCATCAGAACTACAATGACGGCAATGGCAACAATGGTGCTTGTGGACAGACTCGACGACGGACTCGCTCCAGTAGGCATGAGAGGCACGTTGGATGACTGAACGCCAGCGGCGACCAGACCCACCTCGGCGTTGCCCAGCAGCTCCATGGGATTCACGAGCGCCGATGAAGACAGGTAGTTGGCACACAGCGTGGGATTGGTGTTGGCCCAAGGGCTGTTGGCGCGCGGTTGATACGAAACACGCGCTCGCCATGCCGAGACGTTGCGCGACGCCATCGCTTCGGTCCACCTGGTGGACATACCGCTCACGGCAACGCTCGTCTGCATCGATGCGTTGTACCACGCAAACAGATCGTACACGTCAATGGACATGACTGACACCTGCGAGACGAGCAGACTCGTCAGGCGGTACTGCAGCGTAGACATCGTCTCGTTCATGTTAAATGTCGTCATGTCCGTTGGTAAAAAGTACACCTCGAGAACGCCAATGTAGCTTGCGAGCGGGATGTCATCACAATCGCCACCGTCAAAACCGCAGGCAACGTTGTTGCACTGAAGATCGCAGGTGTTGTCGCCCACATGAGTGAGGCAATACGACTCGGAAGGACACACCGGAATCTCGCGGAGATACTCAAAAGGACCGGGGCAGGAGAAGCCGTTGAAGCTGCACTCAGCCACATTACAGGCAAGCTCAGACGCTGCTGTGCAATTTCCCGCGTCAAACGCCTGGCGGCACATGTCGCGCTGCGGGCAGCTCGCCCAGTAGTCATTGGCTTCGATACAGTCCAACCCGTCCCAATTGCACGCGGCGGTGTTGCACTACAAGGGGAAACGACGGCGCGTGAGAACCCACGGGAGTGCGCCGTCTCCTTTTGGCGACCCACAGCCACTGCTGCGACTCCCCTGCACCCCGTGCGACCCCAGCACACACTGCTCCAGCCACTCAAGTCGGGCCACCACAAACCCCCTTCCCCCCCCTTCACATAACACAGTTGCACAGTCGGCAAAAGTTGCACAAACATCCAAAAAAAAAAAAAAAAAAAAAAAAGGACGAGCCCTTAACATACCATATTGTCGCACGTTCCATCGCCAAACATCATCCAGCAGGACTGAACGCTGCATGATGAGTCGTATTCAAGCGCCGTTTGAGAGCGGGCTGGCCGTCTGACAGAGCAGAAGAAGAAAAGAAGAAAAAAAGGGTTCAGAGAAGGGTGTTCGGATGAGAGGACAGGTCGGAGACTTCGGGAGGTCGGTCACGACACAATGGGCAGGTTTTGGGGGGGGGAGAGAGAGAATGGAAGTCGGAGAGAGTCGGAAAGAGCGAAAAAGACAAAGCTTACGACAAAGTCCAAACCAGAAGCCCCAGCACTGCCAAGCGCATCATTGTGGTAGCGGGGGAGAGGGGGTGGAAGCACTGATGATTGATGAAAATGCAACAATGTCCAGTGAGAAGAGATTATTTTGTATTTTTGTATTTTTGTAATTCAGTGTTATTTCAGTCACTCTTCTGTCAAATTAAAAATCCGTGAAAAAATCCTTCGCGACATATGTAAACAAAGCACTCTATCATTTAGTTCACATCAACTAGTAATCATCAATAGACAATAAGATCATTCGCTGGTTGGTTTTGGATGACAAACACATCGATCTTTCTTACTCTGAACAATGTATGTGAATGTGTTTACAACATTTCTATTGATCCAATTCCAAAATAGTGTTGGCCCACTGAAACTCACTAGCAAAGCCGACGGAATCCCTGAGATTGAGCACGCCATGGCCCCACAGGTCGGGGACAAACATCACATCGCCACTCTGCTGCACACACTCATATGAGGCACGTCGGCGCGGCAGTCGCGCGCGGTCCCCCTTTGCCCACACACTCACGGGCTGTTGCGAGTAGAATGCGTCGAGAGGCGCAAAGAGAAACCATCGCTTTCGGCCATACACAAGTGCATTCCAGGCACTACAACAAACACAAAGAAAAACATGAAATTGATAATATTATTAAAAAAAATCAATTGTTTGTGTGTGTGTATGTGCGTAAGTCAGTCGTCACCTTGAGTGCCAGTGGATGGGAGAGCCGGAGCGAGGAGGCCCAAGGAAGAACTGAATGTTGCTGCGTGTGATGTTGGTGTCGAGGGGATCGAGAAAATCAGGTAGGAAATCCGCAAAGACGTCGGTTGCAAGGGAGGCATTTGCAGGGAGAGACTCAAAGACATAGTGGGGCACCGAGGCGGAGGAAGGTTCGCTGGAGCGCATGTAGTCAATGAAGGAGCGCAAAGAGGAGCGCTGAGCAGAGCGGTGAGGGGACGACGGAAAGGACTGTGCGTAGGGGATGGACACGCGGGAGACGGGCGTGTCTGCGTGCATTAGCAGCAGTGCATCTCGTGTCAGTTTGCGTTGCCATGACGATGACTGGGCTCCCTTGCGCACCAGTACCGGACGCGAGACGCTCAAATAGTCCCTCACAAAATCTGAATGAACCAGTTTTTAGTTCTATTAATTTGGTAAGAGTGTATACCTTTGGCAGTGAAGGAGTCCGCACTGACCACATCAATGTCACACTCATTGCGTCGAAGGTCCGCAGCAATGCTCTCATCATCAACACCATCAACCCAACCAGAGACAGTACTCTTCTCAGACTCTGTTTCAGTTTCAGTCGACTGTGCGACGGATTCTAATGTTCTCTGTGTAAGACTGGGGCATTCGTGAGCGCCTTCGAGTCCAAAGGGCTCTGCGACAGCCTGTGCAGCCCACTCGCCCGCCGCACACGCACTCTCCCACGCTGTACGACCCCACTCGTCCACCACATCCTCATCTGCACGCCCATCCAGCAGTGTCTATCGTGAGAGAGAGAAAGAGAGAGAGAGAGAGAGAGAGAGAGAGAGAGAGAGAGAGAGAGAGAGTGAGTGAGTGAGAGAGACACACAGACACAGACACAGACACAGACAGAGACACAGACACAGACACAGACACAGACACAGACAGAGACAAAGACAGAGAGAGACAGAGAGGACAGAGAGAGAGGAGGGGGAAAGAAAAAAAGTGATAAAGAGAGAGAGAGAGAAACAAAGTGATAGAGAGAAATTGTGCTGTTTGCGTGAGTGTGTGAGGACTAACCTGCACTGCCAGTGACTGTCCCCTGATGGCCGCACAATGCAGTGGTGTCTGTCCAAAGTGATTCTGTATGTCCAATCCTCCCTCACCATCACCTATTACATCTTCCATTAGTGTGCAGTATGTGTGTGTCTGTGAGCGTGTACGGTCAATGAGTCTGGCGAGCAGGGTGGGATCGCCCAGTGCGGCAAACACGTGCAAGACCGAGTGATTGTACACATTGGCGACTGAGACTTGTGCTCCTTCGCTAATAAGCTTTGAGACTGTCTTTTGTTGCGTCAGACACCCCAAGAACATTCCTTCAGCGTCCTAAAATTGAAAATATACCAATGAAAACTTCGAGTAAGGGTATTTCTTACCACTCTGCTGATAAAGGAGGATTCTCCTGCTGTATAGAAATGGGACACTTTGACATGACAGTTCAATCGCAACAGCGTGTGAAAGTCGTCCGCACCGGCACGCAAGAACACCGAGCGCAACAAATTGATCATTGTCGCCTCAAAGCCAAATGACGCACTCAACAGCGAAATGTGACGCATATACGACGCAATGGAATCAGACTTGCTCCGCTCACGCGCCTCCTTCTCCTCTTCCTCTTCCTCTGCGTCGTTCTCGTCGTCCCGTTCATACAACTGCCGCGCAAGCGAGTGCATTCCGTGCACAAACGACTCGGTCAGCTGTCCCACTCCAGCGGCAAACTGCCCAAACTCACTGTGCAGTGCGCCGTCGCTCGGCTGCAGTGCCAGCAGAAGCTCATAGCCCCGATACGCTTCATTATACACCTACCAAAATGAAAGCACAAGAAAAAACCCCCCATAAAACAATTTCGTGAGCAACATCAATCGCTGTTTTCTCTGCTGTGTGTTTTTACCTGCTGTGCAAGTTTGATGTTGACAAAGAGTCGCACAAGCGAGGCCGCCTCCTCGCCGTGTTCCTTGGCAAATGCAACGCCCTTTTCGCGATTCTCGCCCAAGACACGGTGGTGCAGATGCTTGTGTAGATCAAACCAGTCGGAGAAGCCCGCGGCGCGAATGTAGAGCGAGAGAATGGACAGCGCGCGATCGTGTTCGCCGGCGCCCATCAACAGCGCACTTGTTCGTCCGCAATACGACGCGTCGGCCGGCCGCAGCTGCACCGCCTTCTCCAGCATGTCAAGGGTCTCGGTCTGCTTCCCTTGCATCGACAGAACCACGCCGGTATTCCAGTGTGCGTCCGCATGTGTCGGTTCAATCGCAATGCACTATCAGTGTGAGAGTGTGTGTGTCATTTGATAAGCAAGTTCAAACCCCAAAAAAACACCACGTACGCTTGCCAACGATTCCAGGGCCTTTTCCAGGTTCTTTTCATGCACGGCCACCTGGGCGACGGCAATAAGCTCGTCGCACAGCCCTGACAAAGACACACAATCAATACTAATGGAGCCCCTTTTCCTTCCACGTCTACCTTCCGCCTTGACCTCGTCAAGCTCAAGCGACGCCACCGATCGACTCAATATACAAATTAGAACAGCCGCCAGCAGCATAATTGTTCAAATTCAATGGAAGTCGGAAGAGAATGATTAATGGTCGAAAGTCGACAAGGCGAAAAATCGAAATTCGAAAGATCAAATCAAATCTCTTCATCAAATAATTCATTTTTCAATATTTTAATTTTTACTGTCTCAGACGCTGTCATGGATAAAAAGACGCCGCAGAAAGCACCGCAGTCACCGGGGCTGCTCCAATCGACAGAGACGACGCTCCCTGAGCTGTGGCCCACCGTCGACAACTTGCCAGGTTTGAAAGGGATCGTAGCAACGCCACAGCTCACGCGCGTCGCTTCCCTTGCTTTCCCCTAGTCGACAACCGCGTCATGGAAGTTATCAATCCGCGAACACCCCCCAATTTCGGACAGAAAGTGAAGGAAATGGAACAGTTACAAGAACAGAAAATCCTCGAAGGTACCACAAGCAAATGCCCGACTTCTACGGGCCCACACGCACTCGTTGGATGCACCCATGTGCATATGCTCCTGCACCACGCATCACCGTTGAAAGACACCTTTTCTATTTGAGTCACACTATCAATATCAATATTGTTTATAATATTTTACTCTAAGCACTAAGCACACATAACAACCACACATAATAAGCACACATAACAACCACACATAACAACCACACATAACAACCACACATAACAACCACACACA
>CALSCP010002583.1:16844-30444 GCA_943704425.1 Ministeria vibrans ATCC 50519
CGTACAAGGTGGCCGCGTCGCTTCTGTCGGGAATGCGCTCGTTCGCCAGGCACTACCTGAGAAAGGGCTTCTCGCTGCACGAGCGCTATGCCAAGGGGCACGGCGCATCGTGGGCCGTTGTGACAGGCGGCTCGGACGGCATTGGCCTTGAGATCTGCCACCAGTTGGCTGCGCGCGGCTTTAATATTTGCATTGTGAGCCGAAACGCAGCCAAGATCGACGGCAGGCTTGCAGAGCTGGTCGCGGCGCATCCGACGATTGCGACACGCGCGGTGGTTGTTGATTTTGGAAGGCTGTTCAAGATCAGCGACTACCAGGAGCGCATTGGCGCTGCACTGCAGGACATTGATGTTGCTATGTTGTTCCTCAATGCCGGCTTCGTCCGCGTCGGTTCTTTCACGGACATTACCGCGCAGGAGATTGAGCAGTCAGTCATGATCAATGTGATGCAGCCCATTTACACCGCCAAGGCACTTGTCGACCAGATGCTCAGCCGCAAGCATCTCTCGGCAATCGTCATTACCTCAAGCGGCCTAGGCTCCATGGCCATCCCGGGCTGTGTTGACTACAGCTGCGGCAAGTCCTTTGCCACTCTGCTCGGCGAAGGACTCAACTATGAGCTGGCAGGTAAGATTGACTGCATGGCATGGCAGTCGGGCAAGGTGGCGACCAAAATGAACGGCGCAACTGCCGATGGGAGTCACTGTGTCACGCCCAAGCAGGCGGTTGCGGGTATGCTCAACGACCTGGGACGCGAGAGCCTTACGTACGGCTGTGTAGCGCACTCCTAGAGCATGTTCATGGTGAGCTTGCTTCCCCAGTCGATCATCAAGCGCAAGTTCTTTGCTGGATTCAAGGAAGAGCGCTTGAAGCAGATCGAAATGGTGCGAAAAAGCGAATGAATCGACTTTTTCACAATCATACCACACCAAAATTATGATTGTGCATTCTGCATTATGATTGTGCGTTTTGCATTAGTCTACTTTTGGGCCCACCCCACACAAAATCAAACTTTACTTGCAAATTCGGAATTTGAGACTTGAATTATTTGTCGTTTTTTATTCATGACACAAAACGACTCGCGGCCGTCTGCTCAATGTTCTCAAGAAGAAAGACAATGGGAAGCCGCAACCAGAATGTGACGAGAACAAAAAAAAGTGTTCTGTAAGAAAAATAAAAGAAGAGTCAATATAATGTAAACAGAACCAAAAACAAAAAATATAAATAATCTTCTTTGTGAGATCAGACATCCATGGAAGTAATTGCCTTCATTAAGACCAAGGTCCTTCGAGTGGAAACTGTGAATGTTGGTAGACATTTTTTCATCATCTCAAACACAATAAGAAAATAGGGAAAAAACACAAAAGAAAAGAGATAAAAGAAATAACTTACGTATGTGGTACGCGCATGGGTTGCTCGCTCCTCTTTGTATACGTGTCAACGTCTCGAATCACCTCCTGGAAAATTGAACACAAAAGAAAAAAAAGATGAGACAGAAAAAATCACAAAAACACAGAAAGTTATAGTGAAAAAAAAAGTGTTGTTTCGAGGTCAGACAAGTTCTGGCTTAAACGTAAACGCTTATTTTCTTTGTTATCATCAGTTGCGATAAGTTGGGGAAAAAAGTTAAATCATCATTCCGAAACGGGAGAGAAAGAGAACAGAGAAAAAGAGAAAAGAATCAGTCGTACCGAGACAGGAACGGATCGAGCAGTCGCGCCACGGCCTCGCACAGTGTTCTTGCGTGGTAGAGACACCCCGCAAGCGCAAGCGAAGCCACGGATGCCGGTGAAACTCGCGCACAAACAGGTTTTGCGTTTTTTTCTCCACGTGGCATTCCACATGGGAGAGATTCCAGCGACCATCGCAGCGCGCGCGTCGCATGATACACCAAGGTGTACATGATCATCGGTATGACGCCAAAAGATCGGCCCGAGTCGGTCGCAACAACGCGAAATTGGCGATCCGCGTTTTTTTTTTTTTCTCTTTCTAGAAATTTCCAGAGAAAGTCATATTGCAAGGAGCGTCCACACAAGTAAGTGTCAACCACTTCAAGAGTGTGTCATGTTGATGAAACGAGTGTTGTCACGAAGACGAAAAAAATGACTGAATAAATTATAAAATTATTTTAGTTTTTAATTTTTATTTGTCAATTGAGTTGATATTCAAGTTTAAACTGGTAGTAGGCACAACCGCACAAGGCAGATTCTAGTTACTCAAACCAGACTCACTAGTCAGTAGTCCCTACTCAGTGAACCCACTTGTGACTACGTCAGTACCTTGTACGCTATAGCGAGTACTCCATGAAAGTGATCACTCTGAAGATCATCCTTTTTTTCAATTCTCATGGCTGAGCTCCCGTCTTTGCTTGACGACTTGTCGGGCGACATGCTGACGACGCTGTCGGCGGACATCACAGCGGACGATGTGATGCTGCTGATTGAAGAAGGAACGCCGGCGAAAAATGATCACAAAGACGACGTTGGCGAGGCGCCTGCGTCGCTGAGGCCCGCGGCGAGTCGCGGCAAGGAGGACTGTGTGCTTGCGGACATGTCGCGAAGGTCGCGGCGTGAGAGACAGCCGTCGCGCAAGTACCTCAACTCAGTGAAACTCGTGGAGAAGAAGAAGACACACGCTGAGGCGCAGACGGACGCCACGGCCGATCTGAGGGCCGCCGCCGCTGGTGGGAGTCCGCAGAAGCATGGTAAAGAGGGTGGAGAAGCGTCGACGGCAGAGACGTCGGCGGCAGTGAAGAGGAAGAAGAAGAAGAAGAAGGAGGATGGAGAGGAGACGGCGGTGGTGGGCGCTGGTGACGAGAGGAAGAAGACCAAGAGCAAGCGGAAGGCGCAGGACGAGAAGGACGCGGACGCGGGAACACAGGGGGTGTCTGGCGTTGCGAACAAAGACGGCAGCGAGGGCAATGCCGCATCGGACGAGGATGAGACGGAGGACAAGGACGACGACGATGACGGCGACGAAGTGTACTGTGTGTGTCGCGGACCCGGCTATGGGTTTATGCTGCAATGCGATGGCTGTGACGATTGGTTCCATGGGAGCTGCGTTGAGGTGACCGCACGCAAAGGAAGGCGTCTGGCCGAGAGCAAAACCGACTGGTTCTGTCCCGTTTGCGATCGTAAAGAACATCACAATTATATTAGTACGTGTTACTGACAATAGTTTTTCTTCTGTTCTTATGTGTTAGTTGAAGAACGAAAAAAGAAGCGGAAAGATGATCGACAGTCGCGAGGAGACAGCAGCGATGAGGACGAGGAGGAAGGAGAGGACGAGGAGGCACGGAAGGAACGGCGACGGCTGCAGAAGCAGCGGAAGAAGGAGAAGCGTGAACAGCGACGGCTCAAGAAGAAGAAGCGACGTCCCTCGGCACTCGTGTGCTATGGAAGCAACTGTGCGAAACTGGCGGCAAGCGACAGTGTGTACTGCAGCGAGGAGTGCATGGTGCGCAGCGCAGAGGAGGCATTGTTAGGTGGAGGAGATGAGTCGGAGGAGGAAGAGCAGGAGAAGGACAGTGCCAAGGCGGAGCGAGAGCGTCTTAAGGCAGCCGAGGCACACGCTCGCATTGCCCGTCGCCTCAGTGACAGTCTGCGTGTGTCCCATGCTGCTGCTGCCGCAGCTGCCGTCGCCGAGCCCAACCCACAACACCTTGTCGCCCGTGAGAAGACACGCGACCGTCTCATTTTCAAGCCACTTTTTGAAAGGTATTTTGAACATGAACTACACAAGACCCGCAAGATCACACAGTTATAATATAATATAATTTTATTATTATTATTATTGTTATTACTATTTTTACTATTATGATTAAATTTTTATTATTAATAATTTTTGTATTAAATTGTTTAATTTGCAGGACGAGCAAGGACAGTCTGATGGAACCCGAGGTGAAGACGGAGAACCACGTACAGGCTGTTGCCAAGGAGATTGAGTCTGCGCTGTACGCAGTGCATGGGATGCAGATTGCAGGTGGAAGCAAGTACATTTCACAGGCGCGCACGATTATGATGAACGTGCAAAACCCCCACAATACGTGGCTCTATCGTGATTTGGTAACGCGGGAGCTGAGTGCGGCGCGTCTGGTGCGTATGTCTGTGACTGAGCTGGCACCGCGACAGCTGCAAGAATGGATTAAAGGAGAACGCGAGCGTGCAACCAAGTTGATTGTCAAGGAGCCCGAGACAGAGCGGGTGATCATCAAGCAGGACGACGGACAGGTCGTCGTGACGGTTGAGTCGGTGGACGCGAAAAAGGAACAGGAGGAGGAGGAGGCACGGAGAGAACGTGCCAAGCGCCGCAAGGCCGAACAGAGTGCAGCGCAGCAGCAGGGCGATGATATGGATATTAGTGATGAAGAGGACACTATCATTGCCTCTGCTGGCGGTGGGACGGCCATGTCGCCTTCGTCGTTGGCCACCATCAATGCACGTCGCTTTTCGGCGTTCTCCGATGCGGGCTCAAGCAGTGGTGGTGGGACCTCTGAGACGAGTATGTTGTTACCGTCGTTGTCGTCTCCGTCGTCTTCGGCCACGACTGCCGGGGTCACTGTCAATGCACGACGACCCGTTGCGACGCTGGTGCCGGCCATGAAGATTGCAGAGGAAGAGGACGAGGATGACGATGGTGACGAGGAAGGTGGCGGCGACGATGATGACGACCAAGGGAGCATCATTGTGAGTGGCGATGAGGATGAACAGCCACTGGGCGACGGCGCAAAGACAGTAGATGAAGCAACAAAGGCGTCGTCGTCGTCGTCGTCTCGTGGGCGCACTGCGTGGACTGGGATGATCAAGATGCCGCCCTTGGAAAAGGCCAATGTGACTGCACATGTTGTGGTTGGCTCCGAGACGGGCGACTTTGGCTCATTGTCACAGATTCTGCCGGAGACACTCGTGCTCAGCGGTCGCATTCCGCCGAGTGTTGTTGACAAGTACTGTGCCGACCTGCTCAAGTTCAGCTCGTCGCGCGAGCTGGTTGTCATTGCACTTGAGCCGGCGCACGCCAGTGACACGCAAGCACACTCGGCCCTGACCGCGTACTTTGCTACCCGCCAGCGCTGTGGCGTCGTCGGCAACTGTCTGCCCACCGTTCAAGACATGTACTTGGTCCCCGTCACCGACGGCAAAGTCCCCTCGTACGTCCCCCCCCTTCTCTGCTCTGTTCGCAACGGCATCCTTGGAGTCATCGCCCGCAAGACTTCCCGTAAACGCGCCTCGTCTGTCTCCGATGCTCCTCCTCCCAAGCGACCGTCGCTCGACCATGCTACTTCTGCTGCGCCAAGCAAGGCCGCATACGTGCCCCCTCCCCCGCCCCCTGTCATGCGTCCCACGGCTACCACCACCACTCCCGCACCTCCCGCTCTCTCCTCCTCCTCCTCCCCCACCACCACCACAGCTGCTTCCTCAATCTTCTCCACCGGCGTCTCTCGCTTTGGTCTCAACTCTCTTGGCCTCAACACTGCCACACCTCGCCCTCCTCCCCCTTCCGCTCCTCCAGCACCATCCGCTCCTCCCCCCGCTCCTCCCTCCAATCCCAATCTCAATTCCTTTTTCTCCCCACCTCCCCCTACCCCTCCCTCCACCTACCACCACCATGCTCCTCCTCCTCCCGCTCCTCCAGCCAACACAGTCAGCTACAACGCCAAGTTTTTCTCCCAACAACCCCTTCCTCCCCCTCCCTTTCCTCCTCCCTCCTCCTCCTTCCCTCGTCCCCCTCCTTACCAGCAACAACAACAACACCACCAACAACAACATCAACATCAACAACATCAACATCAACAACATCAACATCAACAACATCAACAACAACATCAGCAACAACAACATCAACATCAACATCAACGTCCACCCCCGCAACATCGACAACAGCAACAACAACAACAACAACAACAACAACAACAACGGCAACAACAACACACCTTTTTCCCTCGATACCAACAATAAACGAATAGACATTAATTTCATTTTTCTTTTTCTCAATCATCTCGCACTATCGGCTTTCCGTCCAGTTTCTTCAATCGTGGCAATCGCTTTGCCACTTCCGTTTCCCACATTTCCTCTGCGCTTAATCGCTCCTCGATCGGATTCCCTAGCAGTATCAATTCTTCCAAATGCTCTAATTCATTCTGAAATCAAACCAAAGAAGAATAAACCAGTCTTATCCTCTTATCCTTGTCCTACAATGGCTCAAACAAAATGCACTATTCTATTCTTACCAACTTGTCAATTTCCGTCACATCTTTGATTCGGTTGTGGCTCATATAGAGAACTTTTAGGTTTTTGGCCTTTTCAATGCCCTTCAGTCTGTCGATAGAGTTGTACGAGAGCCACAACTCTTCAAGCGTGCCAGCGACCGGCTCAAGCCCCCCAATCGTTTTGAGGTTGTTTCGTGCCAGTGAAAGTGTTTTCAGTTTTCCTGCACGAGAATAATAGGAAAGTGTACAATAAATATAATGCGTGTGTGTATGTGTGGGTGTAAATTCGAAGAGAGGGAGAAAGAAGAAAAATGATAGAGAGTAAGTAAGAAACGAAGGGATGATACAAAGTGATAGAGAGTGGGGATGAGTTGTGCTCTCAAAACAGTGTTCCTTTTTCTCTTTACCCAATCCTTGGAGGTTGGATATCTTTTCAATGTTGTTTGTGGACAAAGCAAGATGCCTAGCAAATCATTAATCAATAATATGAATGTGTATGACTGTCTAGCGTGTCTTATATAATGTGTATGCAATCATCATAGTACTGCCATGTCTTGTGTTAAGTGTCTTACTCGCATTCCACCAGTGCCGACAGGCTCGCGTCCATTTTCTCAATGGGCGGTAACTGCATGTACAACTTGACCACCTTCGCTTTGCCTGACTGCTCTTTCGACGTCTCCTCCTGCCCACAATGTTCATCAAAGAAGGAAAAGAGAGTTTTTCCTTATTAGTCTGTTGCGCTTCACCAGCGGTTCTTAAAACGACTGCCTACCCATTTGGCTAGTGCCTCTTTGATGGTAGTGCCTTTGGACTGCAGCACAAATGGTTCAGGAGAGGAACGACAAAGTGAAATTTGCTCACCATGGAAACGAGAGAAATGCCAGAAATGCAAGCGGAATCGAGAGTATGGCGCTCAAGAGTTGAACAAATCAGTGTCTATCAAAAGTGCCTCAGAGTTGTGACTTGAGAGCGGATGAGTGTTTTGCTGACTGCTCGCAAATATATTGTTTGATTGTAAATAAAAATAATAAAAAAGGATAACGACTAAGTC
Source organism: Ministeria vibrans ATCC 50519 (assembly GCA_943704425.1). Lineage (NCBI taxonomy): Eukaryota > Filasterea > Ministeriida > Ministeriidae > Ministeria > Ministeria vibrans. The sequence continues at coordinate 24,101 of CALSCP010002583.1, forward strand.
GAATAGCTTAAAATAATATTTACCATTCTTCTTGCTTGCAATGAGTTCTCAAGACGCCGCCGTTGTAATGGAAGTGACGCACGGTGTGCCGTACAAGGAGACGGAGGAAACGGAACGCGACGATGAAATTGAAAACTGCTCTGACGCCTCATCGGTGAGCAGCTCTGCTGCCTCGAGTAGCGCCGCTGATAGCAGCAGCGACAGCAGCTCGAGCGACAGCAGCTCGAGCGAGAGTGGCGAGGACGACGACAGCGCTGGCGAAGGCGCCGACGCGTCGCCGCAGCCCAAAGCGGCTGCGTCAACAGCAGCAGCAGCCGGTAGGAGCACACCGGCGCCCTGCCGCTTCGTGCCAGCCCCATCACTCACACGTGTACCCCCATATTAGCTCAATCGGCGTCTGTCGCTTCAGACGAAGGACAGAGCGCGACAAAAAGAAAGGCTGCGACGGGAATCAAACGAGCTGCGCCAGCGGCCGATCTCAAAGGTATTTCCCACCCACTTGCCCTCCCTTCGTTCCCTTGGCGTGTCTTTCTATGCGTTTCCGGCCCGATTTGCTCTCAAATGAGACGCATTTTTCCATTTCAATGATTTGGCGCCAAAATCAAAAATGAAAATGTCAAAAAAAGAAACGAATGCACTTCTACAGTCTCCTTCGCTTTTCTTCTCCTCGCTTTCCTTCTCCAACATTCGTACTTTTGTATTTTGTACACTGTGTCGTGTTTTTCGCCAACCATTCGTGCCGTACTCTCGGCTGTGCTCTCAGTTTTGTTTTTTGTGTCATGAACATATTTTGCTTCTTCTTTTGTAGGTACGCCAGCCTCCAAGCGACGAAGAAGAACCGCTGCGGAGCGTGCAGAGGCGGCGCAGGCGAAGAAGGAGCGAGCGGAAGCAAGAGCGGCGAAGAAACTTGCGCATGAACAGGCAAAGGCAGCCAAAGCCATTGAGGTGCAGGCAATGAAGGAGCGCAAGGCGCGTGAAAAGGCGGAGCGCGAGGAACAGCGCAAGAAGGAGCGCCTGTTGACGAGTGCGCAGCGAGAGGAGTTGCGCGTGAAGCGCGAGAAGGAGAAAGCGGAGCGCGTGGAGAAACGTCGAGTGGAGGCGGAGCAGCGTGCGCTGAAGAAGAAGGAAGAGGCGGAGCTGAAGGCAAAGCGCGCCATTGAGCGCGCCGAGGCCAAGAAGCAACGCGATATGGAGAAAGAGAAGGAGAAGGAGGTGCAGCGGAAGAAGCGCGAGGAGGAGAAGGCGGAGCGAAAGAGGCGCGAGGAGGAGGAAAAAAAGAAGAAGGAAATCAAAACACGACCGCTCACGTCGTTCTTTGCGCCCAAGGCCGAGAAGGCCAAGAAGAAGACGACGGAAGAGACATCGATCTCCACTGTTGACACCGCGTCTTCCACTTTGACAAACGCCAACGCCACCATGGATAGTGCCACTGCGGCGCCCGCGAGCATGGAAGGTGTTGTTATGGTGGACGCCACCCTTGCCACCGACGTCACCGAGTCGTCGTCGTCGTCGTCATCGGGCTTGTCGTCTCCCAAACAGGGACCCGTTGCCAAGTTTCGGCCGTACCGCGCACCCGACGGTGTCGAACTGGCGCCCGTGCACTCGCGCGAGCCCTGCTCAGTGTGTCCTCTCGATTGTGGGCAGACGTTGGCGTCAACGGGTTTCAGTTGGTTGGTGTCGCAGCGGGGACGCAAGCACGCGCCACGCGTGCGCACTAGCACAGTGCGCCCCACTCCGGCACTCCCCTCGTGGATTGTCAGTAACAACAGCAACAACAACAACAACAACAACAACAACAACAACAGTAGCAAATCGGTCATTGATGTGGACAGTGATGAGCAGCAGCAGCGGAAGCAACAGGACGAAGAGGACGTGGCCATGCTCGATGCAGTCGTGTCGTCAGTCAAGCTGCGTGCGCCGACGTATAAATTGTTGCAGTTTCACACCAATGTGCGTCCGCCGTACTTTGGGACGTGGACACAGAAGCGATCGGATGCGGTGGGACCTCGACGGCCGTTTGCCATGGAACTCGACACGACCGTGGTTGACTACGACTATGACTCGGAGGAGGACTGGGAGGAAGACGAAGGTGGTGAGAGTCTGGCGGGGTCCGAGGTGGGCGACGACGAGGAGGACGTTGGCGGTGAGGATGAGCTCGAGGACGGCTTCGTCGTGCCCCATGGGTACTTGAGTGCCGATGAAGGGCTCGAAGAGGACGACGAGGAAGGTGGTGGCGGTGACTCTGCTGCTGCTCTCCTTGCTGCCGGAAGCGCCGACTTGCCTGTGACGGAGGCGGATCGCAAGCGCAATGCAAAGGTGCGCCACTGGGAAACCGAGGCGGAGATGGCGCATGCGCCCAAAGCCATTGTGTTGGTGGGACCATTGTGGCAATCGCAAGAGGATCGTGTGGCCGGCAAGGCAATTCTCAAGCGCAGTGGTCAAGGAAATCTCTCATCAGACGACTACACGGCACTGCGTGTAGCGCGCTCGTGTGAGAAACTCTACCAGTTGCGTGGACGCCTGCTCATGGTGCCTGGGACGAACCGCACACCGGATGGCACGTACGAAGAGGAAGCGGTGGATGGCAAGACGGGCTTGACTGGTGGCGACGCTGCTACGGGGACCTGTGGTGGTGATCAAGGCGAGGGTGGAGACGGAGCGGAGGGCGGTGCGGACGCGCTGAAGGGCAAGAAGAAGCGAACACCTCGCGTGAAGAACGAGTCGCCTATTCAGGTGCCACTCGACGTGGCAGCGCAACTGCTGCGACATGTGCACAACAGTCGCGAGGGACTGGGTTCCCTCGTGGAGCACTTTCGCAAGGACCACCCGGCCGCAGGCAAGGGTGCCATTGAGAAGACCATCCGCAATACGGCCGTGAAAGGCCAGCGTCCCAAGGAACGGTTCAAGCGCTGGATTGTCAAGCCCGAGTACATTGAGCGCTACAAGATTGACCTCAAGTAAGACAGAGGAGAGATGAGATGAGAGATGGAGAGGGGGGAAAAGTTAGAACGGAGGACTGTGGATGTATTTGTGTGTGTGTGTATCTATATTGACATGTGGTACCCGCGTAGTGCGTTTGGATTGGGTGGAGCCAAGGGACTGCCAAAACCAAAGCGCACGCCCACACCCAAAACGAAAGTAGCGGCCGCTACGTCAGCGACAAGCAGTACAGCTACGGGTGAGTCTGCTGCGACTGCTAGTGCTGCTGCTTCTGAGAGTGAACCTGGTGATGTGGAGATGACACCAGTGACGCCTGGTGGAGAGGCAATGGGGGTGGTGACGCCCCTGACGGGCGCAAGCAATAGCAGCAATGAGGAGAACAAGGTGGTGAGCAGCAGTGGCTCTGTGACAAGTCGTGTGACGGACGCGGCTGAGAGTGGATCGCCCATCAAGAGCATGGAAGGACTCGATGAGATGGCAGACGCACCACAGCCCATGATGGTCGAGTGAGGAGCTAAACAAGACGCAAGAGAGAGACAGAGAGGCAGAGACAGACGGAGAGTAGCAATGGAGCGTGTGATGAAAACCCAATCAAACAATTTAATAATAATACTTTTTTGTTTTATTATTCTTCCGTTAAGAGAGACCCATTTCACACACTCTCTCAGTCACACACACACACACACAATCGCACTCACACAGGAAGTCACTCAAAACAAAACAGGTGGTCTCTTATTGGAAAGGAGAGGCTCTGGGGGCCCTGGGGGAAAGTGTAGGGGCATCCTTGAAGATAGTGATGGAGCGGAGCTGGCGCTGGAAGGCAAGCTTGTTGCCAATGATGAGAGGACGCACGGAAGCCTCAACACCCACCTGCGAGCCCTTGTAGATGCCCACTTCATCGGCACGCACGCGTGTCCTAATGAACATAGAGACAGAGAGACAGACAGAAAAAGAGAGAGAAAATAATAAGAAAAAAAAATAACAGAATGAGAAAGGGAAGTAAGAGTGGATGGGAATGGACTGACCCTGAGACGGCGTGGAAGACGCTGAGATAGCGGCGAACCAGACCCATTGTCTTGTAGATCTCCTCATCTTCCTCGCTGAAGAAGTTGGTGGGCACCTTGGAGCCCTCGAAAGGGCGATAGAAAACGTTTTGCCTAACACCCAAAGCAAGCGACGGTATTAAAATTATTTTATTATTTTTATGAAATTGCAGTTTGGAACTTACTTGAAGGTGGCTGAGCCTGAATTGGGAATGATTTGACGTTCGGGGTTTCTCTTGTAGGAGGGAATGTGCGACGTGTTGGTCTCGAGCACGGCTGCCTTGATGTCCTCGGTCATGTGAGAGAGACTGCGGGTGACTTCGGGGTAGTCTGAGGGATTGGCGATGACGTGCGAGAGGAGGGCAGTGCGCAAGTCCTCGAGCCAGTCAACGTAGCGAAGCATGAGCTCGTTGGCTTCCGACGCCTATGAAACACACACAAATTAAAATGCGTCGAGAATCAGAGAGACGGGTCGACACAAAAAAGACAAAGAAAATACCTCGTCTAAGGGCAGACAGTTGACGGAGATCTCATAGACAGCCTTCTCAGGCTCGGTCACGAACACACCGCCAAAGAGTTCCTTCTGGAAGTTTCCAGAGGGCTTGCAGTGGGCATAGGAGACGACGGCGGGGGGCGCCAGATGCGCCAGACCCAACACTGCCTTGTCCTGCTGTGCATCGAAGAAGGCCGGCACGTTTCCGCCTTTGGGCCTCGCATGCGCCACAATTTTGAGCTCGCTGGGGTTGATGTTGACAAAGGCCGTCTCCTTGGTCATGAACGTGGCCAGCGTCGCCTCCATGTCGACGCGCGCTGCAGAGGAAACACGTTTTTGTGTCAGGCGCAGAAACGAGAAGCATACGGCCACACGACAGGCACCGCGTCGCATCCAATTAATAGGCGCCCCTCCAAAGCCCAGGATGCGGGGGGTGGCGTACGGCATAGCGTGCGGGTGGAGGCGGGCAGTCGAGTGGAAAAGAAGGCGAAAAAGACACTGATGCGAATGCTGTAAGCGCCCCTCTGGCCATGGCGAGGCCGGCAGGGCCTTGGCAAGCGTGGCCGAGGGTGCGGGGCGAAGCGCCAGGCGACGGTGCACAGCGAGAAGTGGCAGAAAAGGGCAAAAGAGCAAAGAACGAGCAACGCGCCAAAACGGAAATGAAAAAGAGAGAAAGGGAATGGCGCCAGCGAAGGGGCAAGAAGAGAGCAGGCTGCGGTCGGGTCGATGAGGCACAGACGAGTGCGATGAGGCGATGAAACGCGATAAACGGGAAAAGAGCAAATGAAGAAGAAAAACGAAAACACAGACAGACACACACACACAGACAGACTCATACCGGCGGCAGTGGAGGAGAGCATGCGTCGGCTGCCAAAAGCGGCCACGCGACGAAGGGAAGCGGTGAGCATGAGTGAGTTGTTGAGTTGAAGGGGGAGAAAAAAATAGTTTTGATGAGATGATTGCTATTTGATCGAAGTTGAAGGTAACAATTTGTTTTGCACTTGTTCTGTCCACCACCAAAAAACACTGACCAGGATGACGCCCGCCACATGCATATTGCATAGACAGATGGGAGTTCCGCGCCTTCCTGCCGCCGTGGTGCGGCTGGTGTCCCGATTAGCAGACGCATTCATACGATCAGTCTGAGGGCACAAACACAGACAGTGCTGCTCTCTCTCTCTCTCTCTCTCTCTCTCTTCTTCTCTTTCTGTCTCTCTTTCTCTTTGTGTGCGTGCCTTTCTTTGAATCCCTATTCCCTTGCATTCTTTGTACGCTTGCTGTGACAGCCCATTCCTTATAAGCTCTGTCATTATTAGTTTAGTAACTAATAAGGGTCTATGGGCGCCCCAATTTAGGCCCTCGGAATACTAGGTATCGGGCCTGAGAGCCAGAGGTATCGGTATCGGTATCGGTACTGAATTCCCGAGAACGGAGGTATTCAGTAGTACTGGTTTACTGACAAAAAATACTGGTACATCTGGACGTATTTTTGAATTTTGAGTGATTAAATGTAACAGTATATTGATAAATCGTGACAAAGAACTCTCGCGGGGTGTCATTGGGGAGCGGGGGGAGATTCTTGGCCGGCCTTAGGACGACATTGATCGATGGTTTGGGGCCAACGGAACGCTGGTTCGCGCCAGAGGTCCGGGTTGCAGGAGAGAAAAGACTCCATTGCGACGGACTGTGGGGCCAGCGAGCTGCGCGTCTCGCGCCATATACTTTTTGGAACTTTGTTGGCTCGCTCAACACTGCACTGAGTGGGGACAAACGCCGCGATGCGCCGCACTACCCGGCGGAGAACACTATCCGGCTCCCTCTTCCAGAAAGACAGCAATGTTTCTTTGCCGTCTGTGGGTTGCCTGCGG
>CALSCP010002583.1:30451-57431 GCA_943704425.1 Ministeria vibrans ATCC 50519
TTCTGCGACGACGTAGCCATCCGCCAAGAAGCAAGAGCTCGAAGTCTTACTCTTCTTAGCGGTGCTAGCCATGCGCCAGAGGCGTCTGATGACCTCGACGTGTTCTTCGGCCTCGCGCGGAACCGCTTCGGTTTTCGCTTTTGGCGCGGAGTCGACGGTCACTTCCACAACATCGGATTCCACTGCAGTTTCGTTAGCCGCGGACTCACCGTCGTCGACCGAGATCATTGCGTCGGAGCTGACGCTGCTGGTAGCGTGTTCTGCGCTCATTCTCTCGATCCTGAAATACGATTTGTCCAGGATCAGAAGAGACAAATCAAGGGCACAATTCTTGACTTTATCGACTGATCTTCGTTACGAGTACGCCAATATGAAATACAGAGTGAATCACGTAAGATATAGGAGAGAGTTTATAATGAAATTACTGACAAAAATACCGGTACTGGTATTTAGTTTGATCAGCGGCCTCGCCAGTACGTCCTGTTGATCACCCCATCACCCTCAGTACGTATTTTCATAGGATTACCGGTAGGTACTCAAAAATACTGAAATACTGTACCTAGTATTCCGAGGGCCTACCGGCCCCATCTTTTTGGAGTTAGTCCGTGGCGGAAGCATTGTATTACTCTCTTTTATATGTGTATTAATATTTCTCTCTCTCTCTCTCCTTTTTGAGTAAACTTTTCGACTTCATTTATTCCTAACAATAATTAATTTATTATTACACCTATTGCCCTACTTTGTCCATGACCACGTGGTCACGTTTGGGCCAGGCGACCAACAGGCGAACGGCACAGGGACACTTCAACTTCACGAAAGGATGTGTGTTTTCGCCCGACGGTCTGTGTCTTCTGACGGCCGCTGACGACCGCTCTCTGCGCCTCTACGACCTGCCCTTGCACGCGTGGACGGCCGCCGGCACCGGTGGTTGTGCTGCGGCGACGGACGCGCCGACGGATGCCTCGGATGCGGAATGCGGTGGTGCGCTGGAGACGACGCTGCGAATGAACGCCGGTGCCACCATCACCGACTACTGCTGGTACCCCGCCATGAACAGCAGGGATCCTACGACGTGTGTGTTTGCTGCTGTTGCCCAGGATCACCCCGTGCAGCTGTGGGACGCCTTTACGGGCCTAGTGCGCTGTACCTATCGTCCGTACAACCATCTCGACGAGGTAACTTGCCTCGTTTGACACATTCGACTTGCACACACTAAGCACTAAGCACTAAGCACGACACACACGAAGCACACAAAGCACACATACACACATACGTGCACACTAAGCACACACACACTAAGTACACACACGACACACGTCTCCTCTTTCTTAGATCGCCGCCCCCAACAGCGTTGCATTCTCGCCTACAGGCGATCGTCTCTTTTGTGGTTTTAATCGCTGCGTGCGCATCTTCCGTACTGACAGGCCCGGACGTGAATGCGATGAGAGAGCCACAGGCACCGCACGAAGCGGACAAAAGGGAACCATAAGCTGTATTGCATTTCCTGGTGGCGATCACGATCCTCAGCGAGCCTCACGGTATTCTTCATTGACCGACCTCATAATAACAATAATAATGATTATTGTTCTTATTATTATAAAAAATTAGTGATTCGTGTACCTTTGTTTGTGGGAGCTACGGTCGTTCGGTGGCCCTGTACGACACACGCTCGCCCAGTACGGATGCCCTTGCCCTGTACGCCACCGACAGCGGTGTGACACGCGTGGCTATGAGTGGCGATGGGCAGCGTGTGTACGCGAGCCCACGCACCTGTGATGCAGTGCTCTGTTGGGATGTGCGAGTGGGCGGTGGACGTGAGCCTATTGCGACCTTTCAACGAGCTTGTGAGACAAACCAACGCATGGGAATGGTTCTTGACGAACGGAGCACTCCCGAGCTCTGGTGCACGTCCACCGATGGCTCGGTCGCTCGGTTTGATGCAGTTCCAAAGCAAACAGAGAAGGGTGAGCGCCCAAGTTCGACCACGATGCAACAAGAGGCCAGTGAGCGTGTAAGTGTTCACCCCCAAGACGCGTGCAATGGCATTTCGTTGCACCCATGGCAGCAAGGAATGGTCGCAACCGCCTCGGGGAAACGACGACTAATTGCGTGGAGTGACAGTGACGACGAGGAGGACGAAGGGTGTGCGGTGCCTCCTGAGCCAGGCGTCACGGTCTGGCAGAGACAAGACAACTGACTGCCTTGGAGGCAACTTTTTCATTTGTCTTTGCACGTGTTGTGTATCTTGGTGTACAGTGTAAATGTGTGTATGTATAATTGTGCGTTACATAAAGTCGACGACATCGCCCACTTGAAGGGCCATTGTGCGGTCCGTAAAAGACGGGAGGACATCATTTTTTCTACATGAAGGTGACGACATCGCCCACTTGAAGAGTCACTGTACGGTCCGTGTCCGACGGAGGCACATGGGAAAAGAGCACACCAAAGAGTGTGCGTCCATCGCGACGACGCACTCGCGATAATGTGCGCAAGGGCTCTTTGAGCGCCCGCACTGCACTACGCTGGTCCACGCACACCATGGCACAGCGACCACACGGTCCTGCACTCACAAACTCGGCGCTCGACTCATCCTGGCCACTGATACGCATGGTGTGCCAGTCGTCTTCCGGCACGCGCACAAACCCGCGTGTCTCGGCCGTTAGCTGACCGGCGCTCTCTGTCGAGTTACTTGCGACAATAATGTTGGCGCGGAATCGATCAATTTCGCTTGCAGCGCTCGCTCCAAACAAAAACTCGTGTGTGTCCTGAAGAACCCAAATTAGTGTGTGCTATTTTAGAATGTCATGACGTTTTGGTTTCGTATTGTACCAGAGAGACTACGAGAAACTGGGCTTCGTTTGCGGCCGACAGCGCAAATTCCTGCTGCTGCTGTTGTTGTTGTTGTTGTTGTTGTTGTTGTTGTTGTTGTTGTTGTTGTTGGGAGTGGTACTCTGTGCGCTTGCACAGACGACTCGAGTTCCGATCAACTGAGGTGCGCACCAAACGACAGTCAACTGTGTCAAGAACGCGTGTGAGCCACTGGGCCACAGCGGCACCACAGTCGAGCACGGAAATGCCATCACCACACACTTTGGCGTTGAGACGACCCTCCTGAACGACGGCGTGTGAGTCAGTGCTATGGGAAGGATGAGGGGGTGGTCCATTAAGAGGCACGGAGACACTGCCGTAGTCGGAGCGACCGTTAAAGGTGAGTGTAAGCTGCTGATGATCCGTGTCAATGTGCGGCTGGACCAGTGCGAGTAAGGGCAGTGTCTTTTGGGTGAGTGCACGTCCATCGCCAGCAACGACCATCCAATGACGATCGTAGCGCAGTCCCGTCGCGTCAATGGGCCAGTGGTCAACTGAGACGGCCGCACATGACTTGACAGGGTACACACACAGTTGTTGAATCGTGATCGAAGTCGAAGGAGCAGACCCTGCCACACACGACGACGACAACGACGACAACGACTGCTCATTGGCCAAGTAGCAGTCACGCAAAAAGGCAACCCATGTGTCGACATCGTCACGCGTCGACATGTAGCCAAACGATACCCGAATGCTCCCAGTTGCTTGTGCCTTCCACTCCCTTGCTCCACCAGATGTGTCCTTCACTTGCACCACATCTGTGTCGTCCCAGCACACATGTCCCGCGTCCAACTGCGCCTCCACCTGCGCCCCTGTTAGCCCTAGGGCGTAATGGCATGCACCTGGGTTGCAAAAACACCCCGTGCGCAAGTGGATTCCGTGACCCTGTGCCGTCCTTGCCACACTCGCATACCCAATGGGCGCTCCCTGGGCATCCTGCAGCGAAAAATTCACCACAGGCCCAAACGAAGCAGCAGCATCACCATCATCATCACCATCAAACACCTCCAGAGGACACCCATCGTGAATGATGCACAGTGGCACTTCTGTGCTTGTGTGGTACATGGCACGCATGGCATCCACGCAAGTGCGTCTGAGGCGCGCACAGTGTCGCGACACTGCACTCATCCCGCCCGGAATGTGATGTTGGAGCATATTAAAGCCCGCGGGGAGTGCTGCTGCCCCGTGCACGTTGGGTGTGCCATCTTCAAGTCGCTAGACACAAATGGGGGAAGAGTAAGCATACGCTCGTTGTGTCACAAAGTGCTAACTCTTACCGCGACGAGTTGAGTGCGTCGAACACAGATAGGCTCGTCGGCCACCACGCCTGCTACTGTTCCTCCGCCAAAGTAGGGTCGCTGTTGCATCATTTCATCCGTGTCGGCACTGTGGCGGATGATCACAGCGCCCAGACCAGTCGGATAGCCGAACATCTACAGAATGATTGAGCGTCCTCAACGATGGCGTTATTTCCTTTACCTTGTAAAAAGATACAATGGTGAGATCAGCTTGGACGGTGTGCAACGAGAGAGGTTCGGTGCTGGCAAGAGCCGCAGCGTCCAACACGACAAACCACGGCTGCGCCGGGACGACTGTACATTTGCGCTGGGACGCCGACGCCAACGCCGCCGCAGCCGCAGTGAGGTGCACTCCGCTGACTTGTGCAGAGCCGTTGCGCAGTGCGTCGACAACCTTGTCGAGACGACGTACACGACGGCCCGAGAAGTTGCACTGGCCCGAGAGGACGCAGACAGGGCTTGTGTTGGTGCGTGCGCCGGCGACGGGCGGCTGGGCGGGGGCGGAGGACGGCACGCGAATGTGGTCGATGCAAAGGGAGTCTGTTTGGGAGCGCAACGCAAGCTCACGCATGCCCACCACGGAGGTGTGGCTGGCGCGTACGTACGCAAAGAGGCTGCGTTGGTGTGCAAACGCCGCATCGGCGACGAGGCGCAGAGCGGCGGACGCACCGGCGACAAAGACGCAACTGTGCGTCTGGCCAGTCACGCCGAAATGGTGGAGCACACGCGCACGCGCCACGGCCATAATGTCCGTCGCAGCACGCGCGCTTTCGGACATGACCGAGTGCGGGTTGCCGAGCAGCGCCGTCTCGAGGAGACGCTGATGATCGCGCACTTGCGATCGCGCAAACAGAGTCGCGCCCGAGTGATCAAGGTACGTGTGCTCTGCGAGCAGCGGAAACTCCTCCTTGCGTAGCTTGCAAAGCCATGCCTCTCCGTCGTCGTCGTCGTTGTCGTAGTCCATTCAAATAAAAATTATAATAAAATTAAATTATTATGAATAATAATTATAATAATAATAATAATAATAATAATTATCAGCTCTTGACTCTCTATTTATTTTTCTAATAATGAAGATTACATTCTTGTCTTGAAGTCTACGGCGGAAGTATTGTGCTGCTTTTTGCTTTGTATGTAGTTTTGTTTTGACATCAAGTACAGCTCTCGATTCTCTATTTTCGTATTATTCTTTCATTATTTTGCTATTCTTTTGTTCTTGTACAATTTTACTTTCTTTAATGACTGTATGTCCTTTGTGGTTACTAAGGGGCATACGGTGGCGGAGGAGTGTCGGGCACGGCGGGAGGCGGATACGGAGTGTTGACAAGTCGGTACATTTTGTGATCGCGCGCAACAATGGCAATGGTGCCGTCCGCACCCACGTCGGCATCCACAACGACAATGCGCGCCAGAGCCGCCAGGGGAGTCCAGCGGTAGACACCGAGTGCTTGGCCCGGAGCGGGCGTTCGCATGTGCGCCTTTCCCTCCTGTGTCCACACGAGCAATTGAGTGCACACGCGCGCTGCACCGCCCACCACGTTGCTCGGCGCACCCGCCATCTGTTTCCAGTCGCTTTTGCTTGCAATCCATTCGTACACATGCTTACGCGACTGTCCATTGATCTACAAATACACAGAGTCAACAAAAACTGAAACAAAGCCAAAAGGTAAAAGTGATTATCGTTCGTCTGAGCTTGAGTGGCGGTCAAGACTCAACGCGTACATCGTAAAAGTTGTTGTCTGCCGTCGCGATAAAGTGCGACGCTTCGCCGCGGTGCGGCTCCATTCGTCTGAGGCGGGGATTCCAGATCAGGCACTTGTGGTCGGTGCCAATGGCAGTCACCTTGTCAGCCGACGTGACACACACTCGTCGCACCAACGGCGAGACGACTTCGGCCCAGACTCCGCGAGCAAACCTACCCATAGAAGGAACAGAGAAAGGCGGTGGTGGTGAGTGTGCTGTGGGGCGCACAGGGAGCGGAGCAAGGGCGCAGTGGCTCATACTGGAACGATCGCAGCTTGTTGTCCATGGAAATTGCCCAGAGTGCCCCGTCTGCTCCAATGGCAATGTCAATGGCTTTGCCAAGCTGCGCAACATGCTTCCACAGTGCCACTCGTGGGTCCCAGGCCCACGGAATGTTCTGAGCGTCGACTGGAAAGAGCGACCGGGAAAGTTTCACATATTTCGCCAAGAGAAAATTTACCCAAACTCATACCGCACACCATTTGGCCAGAGGAGGCGCAGCTGATGCGCACAGCAGCACCAGGGATGAGTTCAACAACGGGGGGCATAAAGAGCAAAAAAAAAAAAAAGAGAAATTGTCTAATCAGCTCACTTTCACAGTTTTACACACTTTTAATGAACTTCGAAGACTCCCTCTCGTTGGCGTTGACGCTGGGACGTGCGTCGGCAGTGGCAAGCGACTGTGGTGCGATGGCGGTGGCTGTGCATGCAGCGGCCGTCTCGTACGGGTGGCGTGCGGAGGGAGGCAACGGCGAAAGCGTCGCGATGCTTCCCGCATCGTTTGCCGCCAACGACGGCCGGACGTTCACGCTCGAGTACCGGCGCGACCCCGGCGGCGAGCAGGCGACTGTTCTTGTGGTGTGTGTAGCGCGCGACGCCAACGTCGTGGTGAGCGTGTGTCGCAACAACGACAATCGCACTGTGTCAGTCGACCTCAAACCGGTCGTGAACTTTGTCAATGCGGCGGCGTTTGCCACCGACAGCGACTCCTCGTGCGAGCCCGACTACACCAGCACGTACACGCTGCGGGTGCGTACGTTGCCCGACTTGCTCAAGAGTGTGCTTGGGTGCAACAAGAGCGACAGGAGTCATCCCACGACGACGACGACAACCACACCCTCACCTGCACAGCCTCGGCCGAGTGCACCCATGGCCGAGCCCGACGTGGACCCACTTAGAATAGGCAGACCCATGTACCCGGGTGGTGTGAATCCCTTCAACGTGGGCGGCGCCGATTTGGATCCGCTTGGTGGTGGACCACTGCATGGCGGACCAGGTGGCGGCATGCTGGTGGGTCCCAACCACCCCATGTTTGCGGGCGGCGGCGGTGGCGGCGGCGTAGGAGGACTGGGTATGCCTGGACGTGGTGGTCCACACATGCCGCCTGGTGTGCCGCCAGGCGCTCGCTTTGACCCGTACGGTCCGCCCATGGGCGGTGGGCCACGGGGCGGACGCCCTGGGCGTGGTGGCCGCGGTGGCATTGGCGGCGACCCCGATCCGGATCACTTCCAGCCGCCCGACTATGGCAACATGTTCATGTAATAATAAATTTAAAATCTCTCAAACTGTTCCTGTTCGTCAGATTAGGATGCGTGTCTATTTGCACTTGTCTCTACAGACACAATTTTAAAGCGTCGTTTTCCGAGGCCCTTGCCTACTGGCTAGTCATCCCAAGTTTTCAAGTAATCCCAACGGCAACAAGGTGTGTTAGGCCGTTGATTTGGTTGCAGTGCACTTCAGATTTTGAGTTCGACTGGAGTTTGACTTTTTTAGTTCGACTCATTTTCAGAACTGTTTCATTTCACAATTATTTTTGCGCAATCCCTCGCAATGTCGTTTTTTGTGCCCACAGAAGTACTTCGACTTGAGACTAGACTAGAACAGTTGAAACAGGTGAGTTGCAAAGATACAAAATTGTGCGTGTCAATTGTCAACTCAACACACACACATTGCACGCTTGCCTGTATGCGTAGGCCGTGGTCGTGGCCGAGGATGTTCTCAGGAGGCTCGAACACAAGACTAAGAAGCACATTGTGAAAGAAGGTTTGAGCTGTCCAACAATAATTATCGTATTTTCCTCTCGACCCAAACTTAAAATAAAAAAAATTCCCCACACACAGCAACGCCATCGGGAAATCGCACAGAGCCATGGACTGCAGATGACATTAGTGATGCGGAACTTGAGCATGGGTCTTCGGGACGCGTTGCAGGTGAGTTTGGAGCGTGTTTTTGGTTTTGGTGGTGGATGATGGTTTCTCTGTGTTTTTGTTTACAGTGGCGTTGCGCGCCTTGGCGAAGGACACGGGGCGCGCGACTGCTGTGGGAGTCACGTTGGAGGATGTTGCTATTGCTCTTGAGTGTGCGGGGCGCGAGGAGCTGGCGTTTGAGAAGGAGGCATGGCGCGTCGTGTGCGCCCCACTAGTGCGTCTCAGGGAAGGCATGCAGGAGCACAAGGCTGGCCTGAAGACGCTCGAAAAGCTGAAGCGGGTGGTTGACGCGAGGAAGAAGGAGCTTGCGCATGTGAACAACAGCACGAAGAGTGATCCGACGGAGCGCAGCTATCATGGCGAACTCGTTTTGCAAGCGTGTCGACCGTATCGCACGCAGCTCGAAGAGTGTTGCAAAGACATTGTGCGTGTCCTCGAGCTCTACGAAGACACCATCATGACCACGTTGCAGACGTTTCTCAAGTCGCAACATCGTCAGTTGCTTGGGTCGCGCAAGGGCGTCGAGGAGGTGCTTCGTCGAGTGATTATGCGCGGCGCCCAAGAGTCATTCGAGTCGGTCACGGGCGATTCGCGCGCTCGCGTCGAGGGACTTATGCGTGTGGTGGTCACCCAAGAGCACGCGAGCGACTCGCCACACGACTTACAACTACAGCAGGGTCAAACGGTGCTGGTGACGAACCAACGGGCGACGGGCATCGATGAGGGCACTGCCTACTACGAGGGAGTGGTTGCGGCCACACTTGAATCGGGCCGGTTCCCTGCGTCGTGTGTGGCGCCGTCGCTGACCACCGATGACGGTCTTCTCGTGCCCGTCGACCCATACCACCAGCACCAGCACCAGCAACAAGGGCCACTCCAGCAAGGCATGTTGTCACCCGTTGACTGCTCTCGTGCGCGCGCCAGCTCTGGAACGAGCAGTCTCGATGGAAGTGGTCGTCTTTCGCGTCTCCTGGACACCACTGTGCTCGAGACGGAAGAAGAAGAGTACGCTGAGCAACTGAGAAATTGTGTTGCGCTGGCACTGCGTCTCATCAACTCGGCGCACCTCACAGCGCGACACACCTCGACAGCAATACCCTCGGAGTGTGGCAATACCCTCGGAGTGTGTCTCGCCAGTGGGCATGGGCGAGCGAGAGGCACGCGTGGCCTTTGTCAATGCAGCTGTGTATGTCATTGAGCGCGTGCGGCAGTGGGGGCGCGTGAGTATGCATGGCGTGGGCAACGTAGCCAGTTGCTACAGTGAGCTGGAGCAGAGCGTGGGTACCTTTGGGTCGTCAGGTGCCTTGTACGTGCAAGAGTGTGGTGCAGAGAGCGGAGCGGCACTCGATGAGATCACTGTGGCCTGTCGGGGCTGTCTCTATAGTATTCGTGCCCTTTCGTATGCCTGTCAGAATGGCACTGTGGCGCGTGGTGCGGTCCAGCGCGAGATCAAGAACACATCGGAGTACTTTGGTGATCTGCTGGACATCCTCGAGAAGATGCACAATGACCAAAGTGGCGGCGGGGCAGTACAGTCAGAACAACAACAACAACCACCACCACCATCTGTGACAACCGTGGGTGCGCCTCCTCCCTCTTCTCAGCCGCCCCCTTACTCCTTGTTCAAGTCAAATCCAACTCCAAGTGCAACAGCAGCGACTCCGATCGGTGAGATGGGTCCCTCTGCCGTCTATGATCGCGTTCAACCACACCCTTCCTCTGCTGCTGCTGCTGCTGTTGCCATGATCATCCCTGCTACTGCTACCACTACTACCACCGCTGGTGGCTTACCTGCTCAGTTCACCCCATCACTTGAAGACGTGACTCGGACCAAGCAACGCATGCAGATTGAGCGTCAACGCGCCTACGAAGAGCAAAAGCGTCTCGAAGAAGAGCAGAACCGTCAAAAGGAGCTGGCACGCCTGCATCAACAACAACAGCAACAACAGAACAGCGGACTGCAGCTCTTCCCCACTTTCAACACTGACTACGCCCCAATCACTCGCCCAAACAACCCTGATCCTATTCCAGTCGTACCTACCCAACCAATGCCTACTGATGAGTTCTACCGCGACGATACACAGTCCATCTACGATCCTGTTGCCACTGACGACTCCACTTACGACTACCCTCTCTCACACACACACATTCCACCCACTCACACCAGTGACATTGTGCTTCCCTCTCCACCCGTCGACTCTCCAATCACTCCCAACCTTCCTTCTCTTCCCTCCGACTCCTTTCCCTCTCCTTCTTCTTCCTTGCCCACAATTGACGATGAGAGTCTCGAAATGCGCTTTCAGCGACTCAAAAATAAATAGAAATACAAACAATATTAAAAAAAATTTATTGATACAGCTCATCTCCAAACACGCGCCAGAACTGCAGCAGTCACAAACACCATAAAAGATGAGTACGCCGCGACGCGTCGCGTAGACAAAACATTAAAATTGGGAGGGACAGGCCGTGATTGTGCACCGCTATTAATACTGTGGCTGTGGGCCTCTTCTGCTCCCCCTCTCGTGCCCTCGAGGAGAAGGTTGGGCTCCAACTCGGGCGGTCGTTCTTCTCTCCCTGGCTCAAGTGCGTTTTGGGGTACTTCTGTTGTGGCAACGACGTGTAGGTCGAGGGCGGTCATGGAGTGCGGGCGAGAGTCGCTGAGGAGGCACTGGAAGAGAATGAGCGCGAGTCGAAGCGAGAGAGCATTGATCGTCGTCGCGTCGGTGCGAGAAGCATTTGCAGCGCCAGGTGACTGTGCTTGACAATCCGGAGTGTTCTCGTATGTCCCAACAATGGCCCGCTCAAGCCGTCCTGTCCGCCTGCATATATTTTCGCAACGGCAGCCATAGGTTGTCGCGCCTACAATATTGAGGTCGTCACCCAAACGCGCCGTACAAATTTCAACCGCGCTCTTGTACGACTCGGCCGCAAACGTATCGTCGTCCAGGGCCATAAATACGTTCCCTAGTTCCGTCAATGCCTCAGCCGCAAGAAGGGAGTTCTGGTCGGCAATGCAGCGGCACGCACACGCTGCAGCAAGCAAAGCAGCCGAAAGATTCTTCAGGGTGCGCCACATACGACTGAGTCGGATGCCAAGCCATACCACAGCCTCGTCCTCCCCATCCATCGACACAATGTCTCCGGCGCACAGAGTCACCATCAGCCGCATTCCTTCTGTGCCCACGCGTCGACTCCACTCCTCATCACGCCTGACCTTCTCCGCATCGTCAATCTGCCCTTGCAACACCACAGCCGCCAACTCAACGGCACACCGCATCTCCTCATCGTTCTCAAACGCACTCGCAAGGCACTCGTCCCGTCTCGACTGCGGCAAAAGAACGGCTACACGAGACAACGTGTGCACCACTTTGTAGTGATGGAGCAAACCCAATGCAATCTCAACGACACCTTCGCCCTTGGCTCGCTTCGCCTGTTCCCCGTCGCCCGTCACCAGCAGACGTACCACGTCCATGTGCACCTCAAAGCCAGCGAACAGACCCAGTAGTCCAACAAGCTTCTTCTTCACCGTCGCGTCTCCTCGAGGGTCCTCCAGGGCTCCACGCACACACATCTGCGCTGAACTGGGTGCCGCCTGCGATACCATTTTTGTCAGCGAGATAGCTTGCTGGTCCACCTGCGCCACCATTGACTTCAACTCCTCTTCTGGGCCGCCCGCCAAAAGACTTCGCAGATACTCGACAGCCTCGCCGCCCGTAAATGGCGCCACTTTCAAGGGAGCCTTCGTCTCGAGCAGATCCGTGACTTCCTGCTCACACGTTGAAAGCATCTTTCCCGCCGACGAAAAGAGTGCATGCATTTTTTCCGCTATCTCATCACAGCCGTCAATGACCATCAACCAGCGGCGTTCGCACAGCAACCATTTCTCCAGTGCATCCACACGCGTACCAGCACCCACAACGTCCCCAACCGCAAGGGAGAGGTACTGCACGACCGCATCAAACGACTCGGAAAGTGACTGTGAATTCGTGCCGTCGAGCCAGAAGACGTATTGGTACAGGTGTGCGTTGCGTCTTGCATACTCAACGGCCAACGCAGTCTTCAGCATGGTGCCCGACGCAGATAAAACCACGATCGCTTCCTTTTCGAGACGCTCCTTGATATTAGCCAGGTCTTCCTCACGCTCCAGAGTTGACATGGGCAACGCAGGGACCATAGCAAGCTTGTCAAACTCGGTGTAGTCGTGGTTCACCACCACAAACTCGCCCGTGTTCTCGTGCTCGCGCCATGGCAGTCGACCCAGTATGGATGTCATGCGAAACGCGACAAAGTCATTGCGAACGTTTTCGTCAGTGCTTTCGCCCCCATCAACGGCCAGCGCGTCGGACATGAGCTCATCGACTTTGTCCGCCAAGCATCCAATGGTCGCCCAGAGCGCCGGTCCCTCTTTTGCGCGTACAAAGGCGCTACCGTTCCAGGCGGGGCGCAGCCAGGCGTTTCGCAACGCCGTGTGCATTATCGTGCCCGTACAGTGGCAATATCCGAAGAAGGCGCGGGGCACGGACGCCAAGCAGTGGCAAGACCCGTGACTCTGGTGCGCTCTCAGCTGTGGTATGCTAGTGCCTCTGGCCCGCAAAGATGCACACTGTTTGTCTACCGCACCACCCGAGTGGCAGGTGTCGAGTATCAGCAAGATTCGTCCCCAGCGGTCAGACGTGTCGACCTGCAAGTCATCATGCAGCTGGTCGACGGTGTAGGCTCCCTCGTAGTACAAATCCTCATCGACAGTACCGTCGTCGTTGATCACGGTCCGCTGGTAGCAGCGAGTGTCGGCAAAGGCAGCACCGTACGACCCGTTGTCGTTGAGAAGGCCGTGCGAGCAGACGTACACGACAAGTTCATCGCGTTCCGGTGCGCATTGCGGGTGCATGAGAGCAAGGGCGTCAATCGCCTCGAGGATGTTCGCATGCCCCGAAGGCTCCTGTCGCCACTGGAGGCTGCCAGTGTCGACAGCGGCGACTGCAGCGTCGGCATACATTTGCTCATCCGCATCGCTGTCAGGAAAGGCAGACTCTGACAGCGCCATGGGCGTGTCGGCGAGCACGAGAACCTTGTAGTCGTTGTGGACAAGGTCAACTGCCATGTTGCGCGCGGAGGGGCCGACGCCTTGCAGCGGGTCGAGGGAAAGTTGTTGAGGGTCGAATAGTCCCCGGCTGATGACGAGAGCGTACTTTCTCTCACCGTACTTGCCATGCATGGGGACACAAGAAAGATTGTAAATCTATAGGCTGTGAGCGAGAGAGGCAGGCGAAAGAAAGGCTGTTTGAATAAATAATAATAATTTTGATAAAATTGCATTTTAATCGACAGAACGTCAAAAAACAAAATCACTCATTGACTCATTCTTTACTCTTCAATCGTAAGCTGCCACTCGTGACCAATTTGAACGTGCTTTTTTCTTCACTCACTGCTTCCATGGAGGACGAGGTACGTTGAAGGAAGGGCAGTTTTGATGCGTTGCTGAGTGTGTTTGTCTTTCGCAGACCAACTCAACTTCGACCTTTGCTCTGGATGTCCTCGTGGGGTCATTTGCTCCTCGACCAACAATCCAAGCAAGGCTGCCTCTTCGACTACCGGCCGTCGCGTTGCGCTTTCTCGATTTTCCGTCACTCATTGTCAGAAGTGTCACCGTTGAGCACTCCAATCGTCTTCGCGCCAAATTCGATGCACTGACGCCGCGCGATGGCCTTTCTCGAGCCGACGAGGAGTCCCTTTTGTTTACTGAGCTGCTCGAAGCCCTCCAGGCTCCGTCGGGTGAGCCAGGATCAATTAGTTTCAATCGAGGCAAATCAACCGTTTTCAAAATGTCACTGAGCGCTCTTCGCACCCGTCTGCGCTCCATTCCCCTCTACCTCATGATCACCGACGTATGGGACGAGCAGAGGCCCGCTGTGCTTGCCAGTAGCTCCGTCAACATTGCCGTCTTGGCCACACGAGTGCATCAGTAACACATGTTTCTCACGCACAGAAATGAATTGTTTTGATAAGATTCTTTGCATATATAGGAGCACTCCTGGAAGCGCCGTGGAGGAAGGACGTGTCCCGGTACTTTCTATGATGGGCGAGGAGGTGGGCACTTTGACGATTCGCGTGAGACTTAGTTCGTTGGGCACTCTGTCGGCGCTCACGATCACGCCAATGTCTCACCAAGGCATTGGTGTGTCCCCATCGTCACGACGACAATCGCTGCGCTCGGGGAAGCCAGAGACAAATGCTCAAAGAGAGGACGCTTATCTGATGGCTGCTGTCGTGAACAACCGACCGGTCGCCGAGCAACTCGACAGCGAGCAGTCCGAAGAGAGCACCTTCCGGCCGCCCACCCTTTACTACGAAGGCACGAACGACACCCAACCCACACCGAAACTGTACCGATCACAAGAGGCAACGCCCGTGGCTTTGGTACAAGCACAAAAAGACGAAGAAGTGGAGGAGAACACGAAGAATGCGGGGCGGGGTGGAAGGATCTCGCTGAGGGACCAAGCTACGTCGCCCGTCACTTTCACACCCGAAAAAAAATCGCCATCGCAGCCATGCTTTTCCCCTTTCCTCTTCTTCCGCTCCACAACGACACTCACCCCATTGCTTGATTCCATCCGAAGCGAACTCGAAGTAGTGCGCTCACGCGAGTATGCACAGGCACTTCTCCAGCGAGAAGAAGAAGCTTTGGACCAATCACCGCGACACAGTACCCACACGCCCCTCATGCGAACTTCCACATACACTACCCACCACGATTTGACCCCGGCGGAATCCACTGCGCCCCCATCTCCTCAAGCAGACCTTGCATTAGGACAGCACATTCACACTATCGACTCCCTCATGGGCTCCTCTGCCAGTGTCTCGCAAACGTCCATGGTGTCGTTCTTTGCCTCTGCCACAGCTCCATTGCTCTGTAATCAGTCACACTACTCACACTCACATCTTGAAGGCGAAGGAGAAAACTACTCGCAATCAGACTTTGAGGACAAAAGAGAGAGAAACGTGAAGGGGGAGGAGGAGGATACACGAACCATTGTCTCACCATCACGGCCTGGGTCTCGACTTCTCTCGCACGTCCAGATGTCACTCGACGACTCATTTGCACAACGAGAGGTTCACTCGCTTAGTCCCACAGCACTCTCGCAAGACTCGCTCAACGACAGTCTTGAGAGTGGCCTGGGGATGCCTCGTCCCTCGGCTGCCATGGTTGCGGTGGCTCGGTCGGTACTCGAAGAAGAAGTAGAAGAAGAAGACGAGTATGAGTATAAGGAGGACTTTGAAGTAAACTCGGAGGAAGAAGAAGAACAAGATGATAATGATGATGATGATGATAAGATGTTTGAAGAGGAGTTTGAATATGAGAGTGATGATGATGACGATATTGAGCACGAACTGAGTATGAGCATTGCCGAGTCGATTCGATCTCACTTCAGTGGAGGAAGTATGTCGGAGGAAGGGAGAGACAACATTGAGGAGCTATTCAGCAGTGACGATGCTTTTTGAGATTGTAAATTTGTAATCAATCATGTATTATATATACAGAGAGTAGTAAAATAATTAGAAATAAACAATAATCATCTCCACTAAAGTTAAAGTATAAAAATAAAATACATAATTATAAAGTTTGCGTGATTGCCCTTTTTCTTTTTTTTCTTTTTTTGCATCAAGAGAACACAAAAAATTATTAACGCCTGAGGCGAATCACAACAGACAGAGCAACAAGAACAAGAGATCCAGCAATTAAAAAGCGGGGAAGAGACAGGAGGAGGGTTTGGGGGCGGAGATTATTGGTAAGAGAATCGCATTTCTTCTTCGTTTCGAGGGTGTTTGGGTGGTTGTCGCCGAGAGAGTGACGGAAAATGGAGAGGGCTCGCTGGAAGTGTGCAAGAGCGCGAGGGAGTTGTTGCTGCGTGAGAAACACAAAAGCCATGCTGTTCAATGTATTGCCTGTGGATGGGTGGTCGGAACCAAGAGACTTTTCACGGATCGATAACGCACGCTCATAGTACTCAAGAGCACGACTGTAGTCTCCTTGTGCATAGAACACACCAGCCATGTTGCTCAATGTGGTGCCGGTCGATGGGTCGTCGGGACTCAGACTTTCGAATAGATAGAGCACGCTCATAGTACTCAAGAGCACGACTGTAGTCTCCTTGTAACTGGGACATGTGTGCCATGTTGTTCAGTGTGTCGCCTGTGGATGGGTGATCGGAACCAAAAGACATCTGATAAATGGTCAGAGCACGCTCATAGTACTCAAGAGCACGACTGTAGTCTCCTTGTGCCTCGGACACAATGGCCATGTTATTCAATGTCTCACCTAGCAAAGTGGAAGAGGTCGATGACAAGGATGTTTAGACTTTATAATTGTACGGATGATTGCCAGTGGCCCCGCCAGATCTGGCAAGCCTGGTGCTGACGGTAAAACGATTTGTTGAATGAAGTGAGACGCAAGGAACTTTGTGGGTCGCCGAATTCTGAAATTAGAGCATCTCTACAGGAGAAGTCAACGATGTAGGGAGGTAGGCGAGAGAAGATGGCACTGCGGAAATTGGAAATGATACACACCATGAGTGATGAGGCTACCGCGGTTGTGCCACTGCCATGACGGTACTCTTGCAAACCTGACGCGATGTAAAATGACTTAGGCCCAAAGTGGTCCGCCCGGCGTTTTGCATGTGCGGCAAAAGACGGGTCATCTCCTCACTCGACTGTTGTCCCAGTCATTGAGTGTTGTAGATCACACAAAACAACGTGGAAGCCGGACTCGGACGCAGTCTCCTTGTGCGTAGAACAAAAAGACCGATACGGTATGATACTATTTTACACATTTACTTGAATTGAATCCGAAGCAACAGCTTGGCGCCGCGGATAATCTTACAGGAGCGGTCGTTGAGGCGCACCCTACGAATGCCCTGGCGCACACACTGCACCGGCACAAACGCATGGCCAATGGTGTCGTCGGGATTTCCTGCACCGTCCTTGTCCAGCACAACAAACTTGAGCTGCGCCGGTCCGTACACACTGGACGGCGGAAGAGAGAAGACAAATGTTTCGTTCCACGTCACGCAGAAGCCGCTGAAAAAACACAGTTTATAGAAAGTAACCAGGGGGGGGGTGTTCTTCCTTACTTGTCATCGACGTGCGATGTTTTGAGCCACTTTTGTGTTTTCCCGCCCAAATCGAGCGTGACCTTACAGTACGGGTCGGGAATGTCACGTTTGCTGACGCGCGGCAGTCGCACACCCGCGATGACTGTCACGATGAGCTCCGAGACGGAATCGGGACTGAACACGGCGGAGTTGAGAGAGGCAGAGAGAGCATCGTCAAAGTCGTCGTTGACCGACAGCTCGTGCATCAAATCACTGGCACTGGTTCGATCGAGCGAGGTGTTCATCATCAGTGCAGCCGCACTGACACTGCTGGTATTGAGACTGCCGCTTGTCGTGCGTCGTGTTCGCGTGCGCAGGTGCGCTGGTTTCAAGACGTATCCACTGTATCCATTCTCGCGGAACAGTGCTTGATTGGTGAACATTTGCTCCGTTGCTAAAACACACCAAAAAAAAATTTTAGTGTGTGCAGTGCAGGTAGAAGAAAAGAAGTTTAACATAATCCGAATTTTTACCTTGTTGGAAGTTCATGGCGACAATCTGACAGCCGGAGCGAAAGGCGGTGATGGGATTGACATTGGAGGAGAGAATGCGAAGACCGTGCGGATAAACGCGGGTCATATGACGGGCATTGTAGTCAATGACGGTGCGCTCGGGAAAGGACGAGAGCATTCCTTCGCTAATGTTGCTCATGACGGCCGCACTGGGCTCGAGTGGGTCCATTTCTGAGCCGCGCGCAGTAATGTCAAGATGGATCAGACGACTCAGCTGCTCATGGACGCGTTTGGGATTGAGTGTCTGGCTCTCACGCACCGTCAGCATCTCTTCCTGTTCATCCGCCTCATTGTCACTTCCTCCTCCACCAGCGCCCGTGGTGGTGGATAGTGACGTCGACCGAGCCATTGATGTCTTCTCGCTCACCCGTGGTGTTCGCGCCCGCTCCTTGTGCTTCGTCGACGCCTGCGGATTCACATACTTGTACGCCTGCAGCAGCACTTTGCGTCGCAGTTCATTGGGCGACGGCAAAATATCCTGTCCTTCAAAGTGCTCCACAGGCGCAAGCATGTCCCCAAGCACTTCCCGCAAATCAGCCGCGATCTGCTCCTGCTGTCGTTGTCCACAGTGGATCTCCAGCGACAGAATGGCTACGATCAGTGCAAATATGAGTGAGTGAGTGACACTCGAGATTTGTGTGTGTCTCTTTGCCTGGAAGGTCTGATTTCTCAAAGGCGTGCTGTGCAATGGCTTCAAGAACACTGCGAAAGCGCAGTCGAGGCCGAGTCATTGTGTATCCATGAAACACCTTTCAAAAGAGAAACGAACAACCATAAGCAACAACAGATACAGATGAGTGTCGGCTTGATTGGTACTTCGGGAATTCCGTCGTCTCCGTCCCAACAGTCAAGCTCGACACACCGACCGCCCTGCTTGAAACACGCTACGTACATCTGAGAGAAAAATACACACACATATATATACAAGTTTGACGGATGAGTATGATTTTTCGAAGATTTTTCGTGGCCAATCTGGAACAGTCGTACGTCGATTGATTGCGAGTCGAGCACC
Organism: Ministeria vibrans ATCC 50519; assembly: GCA_943704425.1. Lineage (NCBI taxonomy): Eukaryota > Filasterea > Ministeriida > Ministeriidae > Ministeria > Ministeria vibrans. The sequence goes on from CALSCP010002583.1 coordinate 49,241, forward strand.
TGCCGCCCACTCAGATAGGTGTTGTGGCTGCTGCTGATCCAGTAGTTGGACAGGGGAAGACTCATGTCCTGGTAAAGTTCGTCGCAGACCGGATCAAAGATGTCGTTTGAGTCGGAGAGGAGGTACTCAGTGAAGGTCTCGAGAGATGTGAGAGGTGGAGGCACTGGTTTGGCGGGTATTCTATGCTGTGCGTGCGAGCCCTTTTGGTTAGCGAGAAACTCCGCCAGGGGGTCCTCGAGAGCGGCGTCTTCCTCGGCGGCGCCCGGCAGGCCACACAGAGCGTCGTAGAGGGCGGCCACGGGCGGAACGTGCTCGAGCTCGCGCAAGAGCACTCGAAAGGTGTCCAGGTCGACAAAGGCACTGCCATAGCCCGATTCGGACGTCATGGGACGCGCCGTGGGCTGCTGCCGACGTACCACCTCGCGTACCACAGATTTGCTTGTGCTCACATTGAAGTTTCGTCGAAGGAATTTGACAATCTGAAAAAAAAAATATCAATCATGAATGCTATTGAGTGGACTCATTGTAGTGGATGTGCGGTAGAGAGAAAAAAAAGGGGGGGGGGATCGTAGAGTGTCCCATGACTTGTCGAGGAGAGAAAGGCAGCAAAGGTTCGCTGAGTTGGGAGAAGCATTTGGGGCGTTGTCCCTGGCAACCGATCGTGGTCAAAATACCTGTTCGACACTGCGTGGACCGCGCTCAAAGAGTTGCTGAATAAGTTGCTCGTCGTCTACAACGAGGTCTGTCACTTCGTTGGCGACAGTGCTCTTCAAATCTTTGACGCCGAGTGTTTTCAACGTTGGATGATTTAACTGGGGTGCCGAGTCGCGGCGTTGCAGAGGCGCTCCGGTGTTTTTGTACGTGTCGACTTCGCCAATCATTTGGCGCGACGTACCGCAGCCCATAGTGTGTAAAAAAAAATTCAGGACTGAGTCGACCTAATTGACACTGAGCGGTCTGAAATAACTGAATAAATTCTGATTAGTCCTCATTTCTATTCTATTCGCACATGCCCTTCGTGGAGAATATACCCCCCTCGGTCGAGTACATACCAAACTTCCTTAGCGAAGAAGCGGCAGCGGGGCTGTGGCGCGAGGTATGGCCTCACATCACTCTCAGATCCATCTCATTCATTTCCGTTCCATCCTGCGCTATTTTCAAGGTCTACAATGCTCCCAAACCAAAGTGGACACACCTGAGCAATCGAAGACTACAGCAATGGGGCGGCGTCGTGCCTGGCGACGGCAGCAGGTTCATTTCCGAGGCGCTTCCATCTTGGCTGTCGAGTCTCACCTCACGATTGATCCCGCTCGCTGTCTTCGCCGAAAGCGCCCCTGCGAACCACGTCCTGATCAACGAGTATGAAGCAGGGCAAGGTATCATGCCCCACACGGACGGACCGGCGTACGAGCCGACCATTGCGACGGTGTCACTCGGCTCACACACAGTCCTTGACCTGTACGCTGACCAGGGGAGCCGCACCACCCCCGACTTCTCTCTCCTCCTCGAACCGCACTCTCTCGTCATCATCCGCCAAGATGTCTATACAGCTCACCTCCACGGCATCGCCGAGCGCACCACCGACGACTCCCGTTCCGTTGCAAACGCATCCTTACTAACTCACCAGTACCAAGACAAACCCGAACTCGTCCGTTCCACTCGAGTCAGTCTCACTATCCGTCGCGCAAAAAACGAACGCAAAATCCCTCAATCTCTTCTCAAGGGACTAAAACGCTAACTTTATAATTGTCATTTGTAATAGAGTATTTTGGAAGTAATTTGTACAGTGAATTTTTTTACTTTTTCAATTGGAATCAGGAGAACCAATGAAAGTGTTCCAACCACTCACACACACATCGCAAAAGTCCTTTAGGTAGTACTCAAGACACGTCAGATAAAACCACCCAAAAAATACCCCTGAAAAAGAGAGAGAAGACAAGCTCAGCCAAACTCGCACTCATTAGACTCACTCAAAACAAATCAGACTCATTCAAAACAAATCAGACTCACTCAAAACAAATCAAGACTCATTAAAAACAAATCAAGACCCACTCAAAACAAATCAGACTCACTCAAAACAAATCAGACTCATTCAAAACAAATCAGACTCACTCAAAACAAATCAAGACTCATTAAAAACAAATCAAGACCCACTCAAAACAAATCAGACTCACTCAAAACAAATCAAGACTCATTCAAAACAAATCAGACTCACTCAAAACAAATCAAGACTCACTCACACACTAAAACAATTAATAGTGTACCTCCCAAATGAGCAGCATGATCTAACGCTCTGAATCGGAAGATCAGACCCGCGAGATCAAAACATACGAGACCCAGAAGCAAATTCTTGGCAGCAAACACATACGTGGGGAGAAAGACAAAGGCAACTGAGGTGAGAGGGTCGCTGACAGTCGCTGCGGTGAAGAGAGCAAAGATGGCACCGGACGCGCCAAGAGATGAGGCGTGGCGAAGAGAGAGGACGCGGAAGGCGTGGCTGACAACGCTGGAGGTGGCACCGGCGCTGAAGAAGAAGGCGCAAAAGGCCTCGCTGCCCAGACGGTCGCACAGGGGAATGCCAAAGGAGTAGAGAGCTGCCATGTTGAACGCAAAGTGGAGGGGCTTCTCGTGTGAAAAGAAGGACGTAAGAAGAGGCATGAGACGTGAGGAGGACGATGAGGACAGGAAGTGGCGCCGCATCAGTGGTTCTATGCTGGAAATTAGTAGGGTCTCGACTCTTTTCCTTTATTTTCTTACGGAGAATGGGAACTTGCCAGAGCCCGAAAATAATGGCGTTTGCTGCCATAATACATAGGACAGTCTTTTCAGACTCTTTCCGTGAACTATTAATACAAAAAAAGAGAAGAAATAAGAGTCAGAAGTGAATAAGAAACATCTTTGTGTGTGTGTGTGTGTGTCTGACTTGAAACTTCTCTTGACTGTCGCCCAAAATGTCTGGTCTTCAGGAGCAACGGGCTTCTCGGGAGCAAGTGCATCTTCTTCAGACCCCGAGAACCACTCAATGATGGAGCCAAAGCTCGTTGTCACATAACTACAATAATAACATGAATATTAATTTCGTCATTGTGATGTTATGACAGAGAAAGTGTTGTCGACACACAAAAGACAATTTTGACTTGACTCACTTGACGGATTGCTGTCGCAGCGATTCAAGCCGCAGACGCTCGCGTTCTCTCTTGTCGTGTACTATTGCTGCAATGCCAAAGCTAACGGTGCCAATCTAAGCGGGAGAGAGCGGTTTGAGTGGGCGAAGTCGAGTCAAGCCGGAAGGAAAAGCGGTCGAGTGGACACTGGCGGAGACACAGCGCAAACGCAGCCACGCACTTACGCCAACAGAGAAGATGATGGGTCTGATAAGGCTCTGGGCCCGCGCCTGCACGCTCAGCGGCTTGCGCGCGGCGCTCTCGCCAATGAAGACAGTGCGTGCCGACTGCACACGCTCCCCTATCCGCGCACCCCCCGATATTCTTCGACAAATCACTCCCAGACGGCCCAGCATTAGTGACAAATCAAAAAAGTCAACGAGTGCGTGGGTGTGTTAAAATTGATAGATTTGATCATTACTACTCGTCGTAATAATTAATTTTAACCCCAATGAATAAACCGCTCACAAACCGCTCTCCTCTCGCACACACGGCACCATTGAATGATTCATCCCCTTGGAGTTGAATGACTTGAATTGTATAATATATTATATATACATCTCATAGAGGTATGAGTCTTATTTTTCACCGAAAAATGTAAGTTGACACATGATTAATTATTATGATCATTTCCTCATGCCATTTAATTCACGTTGTGATTGTCGAAATTGTTCGTTGAGTGGGAATGTGCAAGGGGAAGTTCCGCCATGCGAAGATCGGTACAGCCGTAAGGGACGAGATTGAGGCGGGTTGGCGAGTCGCAGGCGACGGGATCGTCACAGGGGGCGACGGGAGGGGCAGCAGCAGAGCCCTTCTCGATGGACCACGAGGGCACATGAAGGACAGGCGCACTGAGGTGTGTGGCGTAGTGTGTGTGGTTAAAGGGCGCTGTGCCCGCCTGGTACCCTGTCTCGTTGAACGTGACCTGTTGTGTGAGATGCGAGAGAGACACGTTGAGCGCAATCCGCCAGTCGGACAGAGGAGAGACTACACACAAGGGCAAGACAATCAAATTACATCTGCATGCATGGGGGGGNNNTCTTTGTTTCTCTCTCTCTCTCTCTCTCTCTCTCTCTCTCTCTCTCTCTCTCTCTCTCTCTCTCTCTCTCTCTCTCTCTCTCTCTCTCTCTCTCTCTCTCTCTCTCTCTCTCCATCACTTTGTTCTTTCTTGCACAAGTTCGTACCATTTACTGTCACAGTGGCATTGTGTGCCCATGAGGGAATGCGCAAGTGGAGGGACTGACTACGTGCTGCGTCCACTGTCACCTTCAGATGGTCTGAAAAGGGATAGTCTGTTGCAATGTCAACGCGGGTCCCGTCCGGATACACTGCACTTGCGGGTGCATAGGCCCCAATCGCAATTCCACTTGCCGACTTAAAGAAGATGGATTTCTGTGCGTACTTGCTCCAGCCCTAAAAGAAAAAAACGGGGACTGCCTAAGTGAGTGTGTTTGTTTGTGTGTGTGTGTGTGTGTGTGACTGACTTGGTCTTCATTTGCTGTGCAACAACCGTAGCTAAAAAAAAAACCACACACAAACTGAGGGGGTAATAAAATCAAAATAATCCGTACTTTGGAGCAAGACCATAAAGCTAAAGACAAAGAAAATGACTTGATGTCAGCGAGTGAACGTGAGAATGCAGTGAAAAATCTTACTTCTGCATCGGGTCCATCTGTGGCCCACACATGGTCGTCCTGGTGGAGTGCGCTTATCTGATTGGTTGCCTGAAGATAATTGTGTGCCCTGATCGGGGGAAAAAAAAGAGAATTTTAGAAAAGCAAATACATCAATGCGTGAGTGTGAGGGGAGTGAATATTTGGCAGCGAGCGCGTGTTTATGACCCCTGTGTCTTATTCAATTTACCATATGTCCCCACCCGTCGGCGATGCCCATGCGGCAGGCAGCGCATTGACAGCAATGCGTTCCGTCCGCTCAATGAATGACACATCGCCAAACACACTGAACAGGGTCGAGTAGGAAAACATTGCCTCGACAACAGTGCACAGCTCAGTACCCCGACTAAAAGTCCCTCCAACATCAATAAAAAATAATAATATAATTATGTGTTTACCTTGGCATTTTCATTTGAGGAGCCAAGCACAAATGTTCGTCGGCACAAAAGAGACCCGTCGACAATCCATATGTCCTGTCCATATTGGTCATTCGGCTCTTTCCCAAAGTGCGCAGTGTCTCATTTCCCGTCTGGCGATACCACACAGCTGCACTCTTCAGCGCCTACACAGTGCAACGCACACAGTCATTGCACATACAGCACAAAGGAAATAGTCAATCACACACACACACGAACAAAGAGCCATCGTCAAAAAGTGAAAGGGCAAAAACATTACTCCGAATCAAAACTATATCTATACTCATTTTCCCAATGTTATTTTGTACCTGTGCATTGTTGACGCCATGTGTACCTCCATTGCCAGTCCACGTCTCAAACCATTGCTACACAGACATAAAATTGTATTATAAATTATATTATATAATATTATTTCTTATATAATTATCCGCACTTCCCAATCGGCTGTCTGTTTTTGTGTAAGGAGCAACAACTGAAAGAGTTCAGTGGCAGTATCGCCCACTGCAACCCCATTATCCAACAGCCACTGCACAGAAAGCGCAAAGTCCATTCCACGCTATAAAAGAAAGAATTAAAAATAATAACAAATTTAGTATTACTACTATCATATTAGAATTCTTAATGGTTGAGGAATAGGGTTCGAATGAGGGATAGGGTGAGAGTAAAATGCTTACCTGCTGCGCCCATGAGTCGAGCGGTACTGTTTTCATACGCCGCCCTTGCTCAAGCACATAGTTCACGATGGCCCTTGTCGCATTCGCGTACTCTGGCTCCCCTTCAATACTTTCCGCATGCATACCTACACACATGTGCAATGCACAGCACTTAATAAAATATTATCATTATTCTATAAGTCAATCGTACACAGAGCAAGAAGCAATGGAAATCGGGCCCAGTAGCTCACCCCAGTCGACTCCTGCGGACCCAACCAGCCCGATGCAAGCTGGTTCTTCAGGATGTAGCCCAGATAGTGAGCTACTTGGTCTTTAAGTGGAGGTGCAGGCGGGTCTGGATGTGCTCCGACTGTTCCCCAACAGCGGCACTATAAAAATGCGGTCACACATACAAACAATTTAAAATTGTTTCTCTTCTATCAAAACCGACTGACCTCGTTTGACGTAGTAGCAGCTACAGCATTCTTGAGCCAACACTCAGGGACGTCGGCCGTGCACAAGTCAACGACGAAGCCGACACAACCAGCGGTGTCGAGACAGCGGTCATGACACTCCTGTGCTGACTTGACGGGGAACGACCCAATGTCGTGGTACCTGCACCCGACGAAAAGAGGGAGGAAGGGGAGGGGGGGAGATGAGAGGGGCGGGAAGAGAGAGAGGGAGAGAGGAGGGGAGGGGGAGGTTACATCATGTCTGTGCCGTTGGTGCAGAGCGGAGGAGGCGCAACCGACTTGCGCGTCGTCTTGATTTCAATTTTGCCGTCCTTGGCGGCTGCGTCAAGGAGAGACGCCAGAGGCACAAGGCCGTTGAGCCAGTATGGTGTGCGTTCGTGCAACCCGCCGTCGGCTGTGCCGCCAATCCATATGCTTGTGACGGAGAGCTGAACTTCAGTGTGTGTTTACCTTTTTGTTTTTTCTCCTCTCACCTGCTCTCGATATCGGGCCAAAACGACGAGAGATGTCCGGCGAGGCCCTCTGCTTCAAGCTGGAGTTCCTTTAGAAGCCACCCAGACGGCGATACAGCGCCTAGCTTGAGAGGGGTGTACACTGGGTCGATGAGCTGCTTTGTCATTCGCACGGGGGCACAGGAGGACGGATGGACGATCAGCGCCCCCACTGCCATGACCATGATGCTGGTGAGCATGCTGCTGAATCTTCGTGCCAATGAATAAAATTGATTTTTTCAGAGATGGAGAGAGATAAGGGCCGCACACAGGCAGAGCTCTACTGCACCACTTGGAGGGGTGGAGAGACGTGTTGTGTCACCGTCATCGCAAATCTGCAAAGCACTGCTCTGGCAACTCCCTCTAATACTGACAGCAACACCGCCTGGTAGCATGCAGTCTGAGGGCAGCGCACCAAACACATACCAAAGTTAGGTGGTCATTCTCATTTGCGTGTACCCATTCTCAGTAGCTCCCTCAAACACACACACAATAGAACACGCCTTTTACAAAAAAAAAAGTGGTATACTTTGGAAAAAAAAAAAAGAACACTGGCAGGTCCACTCACTCCGACTCCTCGACGACTGGCTTTTTCGTCTTTCTCTTGGGCGTTCCATCCGAGTTTCGCTAAATCGTACAAAAAAAATTATATTATAATTATATATATATATATATATCATAGATATGGCTGTCAAGAGGTCGACTCCCTCCTCTCTCTAACTTTGTTGTTTCTTTCTCTATCTATCACTTAGATCTTTCTCTCCTCTTCTCTCTATCACTTTGTTGTTTCTCTGCCTCTATCACTTTGTTTCTCTCTCTATCACTTTGAATCTCTCTCCATCACTTTGTCTCTTTCTCCCTCCCTCCCTCTCTCTCTCTCTCTCTCTCTCTCTCTCTCTCTCTCTCTCTCTCTCTCTCTCTCTCTCTCTCTCTCTCAAACTCAATCGTACGTCATTGATAGGCACTGTTACATCAATGCCAAACCAGCGGGGAATTCGGGTGGCGCGCTCAGTTGCAAATGCTTGATACTACGTGAAGAGAGGGGTGAGAGAGAGAAGAGCGGGAAGCGACGAGACGCACTTGATGGGCATAGCCGTATTTGACGACGGGGTACAGCGACAGAAGCAGAGCACTATAGATGACAAAGGTATTTCTCTTCCAATTCTTGGGATTGGCCCACCAGCCGCCTGAGAGAGAGAGAAACAAAGTGATAGGGAGAGAGAGAGAGAGAGAGAGAGAGAGAGAGAGAGAGAGAGAGAGAGAGAGAGAGAGAGAGAGAGAGAGAGAGAGAGAGAGAGAGAGAGAGAGAGAGAGAGAGAGA
>CALSCP010002584.1:0-19614 GCA_943704425.1 Ministeria vibrans ATCC 50519
GTGTTGGTGTAGAGACCCTCGGCACAAATGGTGCGAGCGCCACCAGTGCACGAGTAAAACATGGGGCAAATGTCACAGTCAGAACGGGCAGTCTCCTCGTTGTACTCACCATCGACGCACACCTTCATAGTCTCGCCACTTACGCAGTACGAGCCAATGCTGCAGTCAACACAGCTAGCCTGGCCCTGTTGGGGCTGGTGCTTGCCGTTGGGGCACACAGTCTCGATGCCACCGTTGCACGAATGCTGAGTGTTGCAACTCTTGCACTCGCTCAACTGGGCGACGTCAGAGTAGCCGCCGGGAGCACACACCGTTTGGAATCCTCCGACACAGAAGTGTTTTGCGGTGCAGGTCAGGCAGGCGTTCTGATTGCCGGCCGGCTGATGGAAACCAGCGGGACACTGGGTCTTGATGCCACCAGTGCACTTGTGACCAGCCTCGCACGTCGCGCAGTCAGACTGCCCGGTCGAGTCGGTGTACTCTCCCTCGATACACTGACTGATGTCGCCGCTGGTACACTCGGATCCAATAGGACACGTGATACACACAGATTGACCTGTCACCAGATTGTACTGTCCTGGCACGCAAGTGGTACACACGCTGAGGCCGGTGGTGGCGGCAATCTCGTGGGCACCACACGCGGTCATGATTCCAGCAACACACTTGCTGCCAGCGTCACAAGAAAGACAGTCCGCATTGCCAGCAACTGGCTGGTGTGTTCCCGCAGCGCATGTGCCACACACGGTCTGACCGGTTGTGGGGGCATGCGTGGTAGCAGCGCAGTCGGTGCGGTGGCCGCCGACACAGTACGATCCTTTGGGACAGATGGTGCAGGTGCTGGCGCCCGCGAGTGAGTAGTGACCCGTGGCGCACGGCGTCTTGATGCCGGCGGCGCAGGCGTGGCCAGCTTCGCACGTGGTGCAGGCAGTGTTAGCGGTGTTGAGGGAGTACGAGCCGGCGGTGCAAGTGGGGCACGTCGAAGCGCTGGGGCTGGCCTGCGACGTTGCGGCAGGGCATGCAGTCTGAATGCCTCCGTTGCAGCTGTGGCCCGGAGCACAAGCGTCGCAGCTGTCCTTGCCAGTGCCGGGCTGGTGAGATCCGCCCGGACATACGGTGCGCACACCGGCGTTGCACGAGAAGGTAGCGGGGCAGGTCACGCACGAACTTTGACCAGTGGACTCCTGGTAGGAACCAGCAGCGCACTGTGTCTTGACGCCGCCCGAGCAGGAGTTGGTCGCTTCACAGGTGATACACACCGACTGAGAGGCGGTGGATGTGTACTTGCCTTCAGCACACACAGTCTCGACACCGCCGACGCAGAAGTAGTTGGCTCGGCACGCAATGCACGCCGCCTGACGCTCGTTAGGCTGGTGTGTGCCAGCAGCGCAAGGGATTTGGTTGCCACCCGTACAGTAGTTCGTGGGTGCACATCCGTCGCATGTGCTCTTCTTTGTTGCGTCAGTGTACAAACCCGGACCACACTTGTTGCGGCCGCCCTGGACACAGTAGTAGGTGATGGGGCACGGGTCGCACGTGTCGCGTTGCACAAAGTCGTTGTACTCGCCAGCAGGGCAAGGAATGAGCTCACCATCGATACACTTGTTGCCGATAGGACACTCAAGTTGCTCGCCACCGGTACAGTAGTGACCAAAAAGGCACGTCTTACAGACCGACTGAGCCGGTGCGTCCTGGTATGTTCCGTCGATGCATGGGACCAGCTTCCCGTTGGCACACTTGTTCTTGGTGGGGCACGCCGTGCACACGCTGAGTCCTGCGGTCGCGGAGTAGTAGCCTGGGTCGCAAACCTTCTGGATACCTGCGACGCAGTAATGACTCTCGGTACAGGTGAGACACACACTGGCGCCCTCGTTGGTGTAGTCACCGGCGTCACAAACGACAGGACCCGCGCCCACAAGACAGTAGCTGCCCTCGGGGCACGGAGAGCACGTGGACTTGCCGGTGGCAGGCTGGTACTGGGCGTTGGGGCACGGCGACTTGTTTCCGGCGTTACACATGTGGTGCAGCGGGCACGTGGTACAGACAGATTGTCCCTTGGTGTCGGTGTACGATCCGCTGGCGCAGATGCTGATCTGACCGGCGCTGCATGAGCTGCTGATTTCGCACGAGAGACAAGCTGTCTTGCCAGTCGCAGGCTGGTACTGACCTGCGGCACACACGACGGCCGTTCCCGACGATCCGGCACAGTAGTTGTACTGGGGGCAGGTGACGCACACGCTCGCACCGGTGCTGGCAGTATGGGTTCCAGCGGCGCACGACTGAATGGCTCCCGATGTGCAAAACTTGTGAACGGGGCACGGAGCGCACGTGGAGCTTCCGACAGCGTTGTTGTACTCGCCAGCAGTGCAGAACACACAAGCGCTCATTCCGGGGGCAGACGTGTACTTGTGCGCAGCACATTGGGTAGCGACACCTCCGACGCATTCACTTCCGGCCGGACAAGTGATACAGTTGGCCTGCGATGCGCTGGGCTGGTGAGAGCCAGCGGCGCACGCGACGCACACAGTCTTGCCAGTCTGGGGCTGTGACGTGGTTGCGGGACAGTCGGTGCGGTGGCCACCGACACAGTACGATCCCTTAGGGCAGATAGTGCAGGTGCTGGCACCTGCCAGTGAGTAGTAACCCGTGGCGCACGGCGTCTTGATGCCGGCGGCGCAGGCATGGCCAGCTTCGCATGTGGTGCAGGCAGTGTTGGCAGTGTTGACGGAGTAGGAGCCGGCGTCACAAGTGGGGCACGTCGAGGCGCTGGTACTCCCCTGCGATGTTGTGGCAGGGCATGCAGTCTGAATGCCTCCGTTGCAGCTGTGGCCCGAGGCACAAGGAAGACAGCTGTCCTTGCCTGCACCGGGCTGGTAAGTTCCGGCGGCGCAACGAGTGCGCACACCGGCGTTGCACGAGTAGGTGGCGGGGCAGGTCACGCACGAGCTCTGGCCGGTGGACTCCTGGTAGGAACCAGCAGCGCACTGCGTCTTGACGCCGCCCGAGCATGAATTGGTTGCTTCACAGGTGACGCACACCGACTGAGAAGCAGTGGATGTGTACTTGCCTTCGGCACACACAGTCTCAACACCGCCGACGCAGAAGTAGTTGGCACGGCACGCAGTGCAAACAGAGCGGCCAGTGCTAGGCTGGTGTGTGCCAGCAGCGCAAGGTGTGAGCTTTCCAGCCTGGCAGTAGTTGAGAGCCTGGCACTGCTTGCAGATGCTTTGGCCGGCAGTTGCCGTGTAGGTTCCCGAAGCGCAGATGGTACGAACACCCTCAGCGCACGCGTAATTGACAGTACACGAAATGCATATCGACTGAGCAGCCTGCTCCTGGAACAGACCAGCGCCGCAGGGGGTCTTGGCACCACCGGTACATGAGTGACCGGTGGGACATGGCTGCTGGACACCGCCAGTACAGTAGTGACCGGGATCGCAAGCGAGGCACGTTGCCTGGCCTGTGTTGGGCTGATGAAGGCCCTCTTCACAGGGTGACTTGGTGCCGGCAGTGCACGAGTGCTGGATAGGACAGAGGGTGCAAGCCGATTGACCGGTGGCGTCCTGGTAACGGCCATTGGGACAGACAGTCTTGATGCCACCAACACAGTAATTGGCGACGGGACAAGTGGTGCACGAAGTGGCGGACGCAGGCGAGAAGCTGCCGCCGGGACACACGACGGGCGCAGCACCTCCGGCGCAGGTTGAGCCGGCCGGACACGCAATGCAGGAGGTCTTGCCAGTGTCAGGCTGGTACTGGCCGCCTGGGCAGGGAGTACGCACGCCGCTGTTGCACTTGTGGTGGACAGGACAGGCTCCGCACACGGACTTGCCAGTGGTATCAGTGTACTTGCCGGCGGCGCACGTGAGGCGGTTGCCGCCAACACAGTAGCTGTTGGTGGTACAGGTGGTACACGACGACTGGCCCGTTGCCAGCTGGTACTGACCAGCGGCACACACGACAGCCTGGCCGCTGCTGCCGGCACAATAGTGGTAGATGGGACAGGAAGCGCAGACCGAGGCGCCCGTGCTGCTGGTATGCGTTCCAGCGGAGCAGCTCTTGATGCTGCCGCCTGTGCAATACTTGTTGATGGGACAAGCATCGCAGGTGGCGTCACCAGCGGTAGTAGTGGATGTGCCTGCAGCACAGGTGGTGCACGCACTGGCACCCGCCGAAGAGGACGTCGTGGCGGCGCAAGCGGTCTTGACACCGCCCACGCACGAGCTGCCAGCGGGGCACGAGATGCACGAGGACTGTGCTGTCTGTGTTTGGTACTGACCAGCAATGCAAGTCTTGCAGGCAGTCTGACCCACCGAGTTCTGGTACTGCGTGGCGGGGCACGCGGTGCGTGCGCCATCGACACACTTGTAGCCGGCTTCGCACCTGACGCACGATGTGCCGGAAATGTAAAAGCCAGTGCTGCAGCCGGTCTTGACGCCATCGACGCAGATCGAGCCAGAGGGGCATGCCAAGCAGCCAGTGTTGGCTGTGCCCTCTGAGTAAGTTCCCGAGGGGCATGTGGGGCATGTTGCCTGACCGGTTTGGCTTTGGTAGGTGGCAGCAGGACAAGCGGTTTGGGACGTGTGCGGTGAGGGGCACATGAAACCCTTGGAGCAAGTGGTGCACGCATAGGCGCCAGTGGACGCGGTGTAGGTACCATCAAGGCAGCCCGAGCGGAGACCGCTCACGCACTTGTAGCCCTGTTGGCAGAGAGTGCACGAACTGGCGCCAACACCAGAGTACGCCGAGACGCCGGGACCCGTCGGACACTGGATCTTCAGTCCCGAGGTGCTGGGACAGTAGAAGGTCGGAGGGCAAATGCTGCAGACGGACTTGGCGACGGCATCGGTATGAACACCTGCGCCACACAGGCTCTGGACACCGGAAGTGCACATGTAGCCAATGGAGCAAGCGGAGCACGATGTCGTGCCAGTGTTGGGCTGGTGATAGCCAGCGGCGCATCCCTGGCGAATGCCACCGGTACAGTAGTACTTGGCCTCGCACGTGGTGCACACCGACTTGCCAGTCGAGCTGGTGTACTTGCCGCCAGCGCATTGAGTCTTGAGACCGTTGATGCAGTACGATCCAATGGGGCACGCGGTACAGGCGCTGTTGAGAGCGTACGTGCCGGCGGCGCACGAGCCGAGGTTACCACCGACGCACACCTTGCCGGCGGGACACGGGTAAGCGACACCCTGAGTGCAGTAGTAGTTGGCGGGGCAAGTGTCGCACGACGACTGGCCCGTCTTCGGCTGGTGGAGACCCTCGGCGCAGATGGTGCGGATGCCCGAACTGCACGAGTGGGCCGTGGGACAGGTGTCGCAGGAGGTTTTGCCAGGGGAGGCCTGGTAAAAGCCAGCGGGGCAGATCTTGCGAGTGCCGTCGCCCGAGCACGAGTAGGCAATGGTGCAAGTGGCGCATACGGAGAGACCGGTGCTCTCGCCGTAGGTACCGGCGCCGCAGAGCTTGGGGTCCGCTCCGGCGGTGGGGCAGTAGTACTTGACGGGACAGACTGAGCAAGCGCTAGCCTTGGTTGAGGGAGTGTAATAGCGCACGGGGCAGATGGTTTGCTTGCCGCTGGTGCACATGTAGTTCTTGGGGCAATCAGCGCACGTCGATTGCTTGGTGGCGGCTGTGAATCGACCCGCTCCACACACTTGGCTTTGACCGCCGCTGCAGTAGCTGCCAATGGCGCAGTTGTTGCAAGTCCACTGGCCGGTCGAGTGCTGGTAGGTGCCGGCGCTACAGACAGCGCGAGTGCCGGTCACACCTGTGCAGTAGTTGTAGATGGGGCACGTTTGACAGGAAGATTGTCCCCCTGCGTCGGTGTAAGTACCCTGGGCGCACAGGGTTTGAACACCGCCGGAGCAAGCGTAGCCAGTGCCGCAAGTTTTGCACGAGGTGCTGTATGCCACCGACGTGTACGTTCCGCTGGCGCACGTGGTGCAGACGGTGCGACCGGCCAGGCTGTACTTGGACGCGGGGCAGGGGGTACGGCTGGCACCGTTGCAGTAGTAGCCGGCGGTACACGTGGTACACTTGGCCGAGCCTGTCGAAGGGGTGTAGCTGCCGCTGGTGCAACTGAGGCAGCCGCTCTGTCCCTCGCTACCCTGGTACTTGCCGAGAGGACAGACTGCCGTGTTGCCACTGGTGCAGTAGCTTCCAGCCGAGCATGTCTTGCAGACGGTCTGGCCGTACTGGTTGGTGTAGCGGCCGTTGGCGCAGAGGCTGCTCACGCCCGATGGACACTGGTAGCGAGGTTGGCATGGAGTGGTACACGAAGTAGCGCCGGCGCCGCTTGTGTAGTAACCCGTCGAGCAGAGAGTACACGCCTTCATGGCGTACTGTGATCCATAGCGACCGGTCGGACAACTGAGGCACCACGCCTGCCCTGTGGAGCTTTGGTACTGGCCGGTGGGGCAGTTGCGGCAGTAGTTGCGCGAGTAGGGGTTGTACTGACCGCCCGGACAGTTGGTGCAGAGGCCGCCGGCGGAGCTTGTCTTGCCCGAGGGACAGTTAGTGCAGGAGGTGGAGCCTGCAGGCGACGATGTGTACGAAGGACAGTTGAGGCAACTTGTGCTGGAAAGATACTGGCCAGCGGCGCAGCCGGCACACGAGGTGCGGGCACTGTTTGCGGTCTTTCCACTGGGACAAGCATCGCAGTATTTGCGGTCGGAACGCCCGATTGTGCCGGCAGGGCACAGAGGGCAGCTGGCGTAACCGGAGTAGGAGAACGTTCCAAGGGTTGGACAGGTGACGCAGTACTTGGAGCCCCAAAGGCCTGTGTACTGGCCGGCCGGGCAGTTGATGCACGAGGAACGGCCCTGCTGGTCCGCGTACTTGCCCTGGGGGCAAGCAGTGCACGAGGTACTACCGGCGGACGGGTTGTACTTGCCATAGTCGCAGTAGGTGCACTGGTATGTGGCAGTTGTGGCCTTGTAGCGACCCGAGGGGCACGCCCAGCACGCGGTCGAGTAGTATGACGACTGCGAGACGGTTCCTCCTTGACACGCGCTGCACACCCACCAGCCGCTGCCGGATGAGTAGTAACCTGGACCACAGGCAGCGCAGGAGCTTTGTGTGTAGTAGTTATTCGAACGACCAGCTGGGCAGCTAATACACGACGCCTGTTGCGTGCTACCCTGGTACTGGCCTTGAGGGCATGCGATGCAGCCATAGCGCACCTGACTTTGGTAGTACGAGCTCGACGGCATGTAGTATCCACTGCCGCAGGTGCGACAACCAGATGTGGGCGCGTCGTTGTAGTAGAAGTACCTACCACCGGGGCAGTAGGCGCATGAGCCTGCACCGGAGCTCAGCGTCGTCTGAGGCTTGGTGCAGGAGCGACATGCCTTGAGGCCACCGTAGGCGTACAGAGTGCGGTAGTAGTAGTAGGTGGTCGTTTCTCCCCACCACGAGTTGTAGCTGTAGCCGGTGGTGAGAACGGAAAAGGCATTGTTCACCCAAGCGTTGTTCGGCGTGTACTTGCCAATGGGGCACGTATGGGGACAGTTGGACGTGCGACCAAAGGTGTAGGGAGCGTTGCTGTAGTAGCGACCGGTCGAGCACGCGACGCAGGATGAATAACCCGCACCGGGGGTGTACGTGACGGGATTGCACGAGATACACGAAGTGGCAGAAGTACCGGCGTATCTTCCGGCAGCGCAGCCATAGCAGTACGTCTGGCATGTTGAAGCCTGGTAGTATCCTGGAAAATGTACAAAAGAAACAATACTTATTGTAAAAATCCAACAGGTATAATACCCGCTACGTTGTCGTACCATACGAACAGGCACGGCAGGAAGATTGACCGGACGACCCTTGGTATTGGCCGGCGGGGCAACAGCGGCACGCACCAGAGCCGCCCTGTCCGTAGTAGGGCTGGTAACGACCAGTGCCACAGCTGACACAGTAGCCCGGGTCGCCATTACGCCACTGCGGAAAGTATTATTAATTATATTATTACGATTGTTTTTTTTTTATCTTTTGTGTGTGTGTGTTTTTTTTTTTTTTACCATGCCGGGAGGGCAGACAATGAGACGACGACGACGACGACGACGACGACGGCGACGACGACGGCGGCGGCGGCGGCGACGACGGCGGCCCCAGCGCTTAACAATTTCCCCAGACTCGCTACTTTCGTCGGAGAGAGCGGCCTCCTCAAGAGACGCCTGCAGACCGGCCAAAATATCAAGCTCATTGGAAGTTTCGCTCTGGAGGTCGGCGCCACGCTTTTCAGGGCGAGCGTCCGACCACTCAAGGGCCGAGTCGGCGGCGGAGGGCTGTTCCGCCCGAGCCTCCGCAGTGATTTCGTTCAAGGGCGACACCGCCTCCTCCTTGGGAACGTGAGCCGCCACTACTGCAGAGAGTAGACTCAGTAGAGTAGCCAACACGACGAGTAGGAGTCGGTCGCGCGTAGTTGCCATCTGTCAGAAGCACAGCGAGTTTTAGTTTTTTTTTCTTTATTGCGACACGCACAGTTTTCTTTGCACAAGGACACAAAATCAATACACGCATAGTTCCCGCCCAACTGAGTGAACTGACCCAAGCATTGGTGTCGTTTCAACAAAGCGCACAGAGACTCCAATACTTTAAATTTTTTTATGAGAATCATTAAGGTTTGTTGATACGTTAGCACAAACCCACAGGCACCCAAAAAAAAAAAAGTGTCACCGCAAACATTTGTGTTTGGCGCTTGTACAGCCGCACGGCTTTACTTTCAGCGCGGAAGTCACTCATAATGGACTTGTATGGTCACTAATTATTCTTCGGGGCAAAGATAGCGCAAGAAGCAGGTGTCGGTGGTGGCTGGGATGGGTTGGCAAAAAGATGCTCTGCGAATGCTCTGCAGAAAAGGGCTCTGCCGTGTCTACTTGGCTGCTGCACCCGCCCCACGACACATACACACTGATTTCATGCATGGTACTCATGCATATGCTTGGATTTGCAAAGAAAAAGAGGGGTTGGGTCTTTTTCTTCTCATGGACTATCTTTGGTATGTTCCGCGAATGTCTCGCACGCACAAGGGAGGAGGAACGCAGACGCCCGTCATGCTGCATGTGCTCGGCACAGCCCGCATTTCGATATAATATGTAACCTTACCATTGAAATGATCTTTAGTGGGAACACGAAAAAAAAGATGAATTAATTTTTGAGAATTTAGAGAAAAAATTAATCATAAGCGTACAGATTAATAATAATATTTTTTATGATAATAATGATTAGATTGGAAGAATTTGAAGCCATACTTTCAGCATTCAGCAACAAAAATCTCTTAAAAAGAACCTCTATAAATGCTCAATGCTTGACCAGAACGCTTTGCGGAGATGAATGGTCAATAAAATAATTTCTTCCGAGCGATTTCGTTGAAAAAGTGGGAGACGCCGTGAGCGTCTATTAAAAATGATTGTTATGAACAAAACAATAAATTATTATTATAATTGCAGTAATAAAGATTGGCAAAGAATTGCTCCATGACATATTATTGGCAAGGAAAGAAGAAGATGAGTACTAGTGTGCATTGTCACTTGAACTCTACTTTGCCGTTGGTTCGCCGAACGTTCGCCCTCCGACGCGACTGCTTCACCCTCCCCCAAGTTTCAAGTAGACGTTGCGCGATCGGCCGTCGACTTGCGTGCATGAGAGCCGGTTACCAGATCAAGACGTGAACCTTTCCGCCCGCGGGTCCTCCGGCACCGAAGTTCCTTCGCTGGCAAAGGAAAAATTTGAAGAAGTGATATTGCTTTGTTTTGTATATAGTCTTGTTTTGACATTTAGTACGCTACTACAGCTCTCGATTATCCTAGGTATTTTTCTTATTTTGAATAATTATTATGTATTTTCCTGACGTTGGCTTTCGTTGTGTATTGCGACTGTACATGTGCAGAAGGGCCTTTCCGTCTCGCTTCTCCTTTCGCGCTACATTGCGGAGAAAAGTAGCCCTCCGTCATCATAATCGCCACCGCTGCTATCCACCTCCATGCTCCCTTGTATGTTGCCACCGTTCGCCGCGTGTGATGCCTCTGCGCCGGACTGTGTGTTTGTGCTGAGCATGGAGGGTGTCAGGGCAGTTGAGGGACGCCACAGGCGCACTATCGTGTCATCGCCAGCAGACGCTATCGTCTCCCACGCGTCGGTCGAGCTCCATGATACCATATTCACTGTGCTCTCGTGCCCACGAAGCGCCGACAAGAGTCGTCCGCTATCCCGGTGCCACACATATACCACTCCATCTAACGCGATCAGAAAACTCAACGTCCTTACGCCGTATGCATTTTGCTCGACGCTACGTACCTTCGGAGCCACTGGAAACGTACTGCTCACGAGCACCGCCAAAACTTGCACGGATAATGTAGCGACCGAGCAGAAGACCCTCAAAGGAACGGACACGCGTGTGTGTCGTGAGGTCCCACAGGGTGATTTTCGACGAGACAAGATTGAGCAGGACAAAGCGCGAGTCGGCGGAAAGACACAACGACGTAATGGCGTTTGTCTCGCACAGCACAATGACAAAGTCGTCTTGGGGAGCATCGTCCGTGTCCATCCGCGAGCCAGTGCGACGCACATCACCCTCCTGGAGTGCATCAAACAGGCGCACATTGTGATCGTGATTGATTGTCACCAAGCGCGCTTCGTCATGCGTCACCACCACTTCCGTTACGGGTGACACCCACCGATGCACCAGCTCAAACGCACACGTCTCCTCACCATCCCGATCTTGCCCTTCCACTGCATCTGCCACCGTCTCATCAATCCGCCACTGCTGCATCCGATGGCTTGCACTCGCCTCCAAAATCTCCCGCCCATTCGCCAGCCAGCAGCATGATGTCACTGCATGTGACAGCCGAATGTTCGCCAACTCAATCCCAGTCTAAATTTATTATCATAATAATAATAATAATAATTATTATTATTATTATTGTTATTATTGTTATTATTATTAATATTGTTATTCTTTTTGTTATTATTATTATTATTGCTATTATTATTATTATTGTTATTCTTTTTGTTATCATTATTATTATGAATCGTACTTGAACATTCCACAGACGAATGTGATTGTCATTTCCACAGGTGAGCAGTCGAACGTCATCGGGACTCCACGCCAGGTATGACACTGCGCCCGTATGTCCTTCAATTCGACGCACTAACCTCCCACTCTATATACAAGACCAATATGAATAATAATAAAAAATATATTATTATTATCAAAATCATTTACACTTACATTTGCGTCCCATATAATTGCACTGTGGTCCTTCGAGGCACTCGCCAAAAACTGATTGTTGTGGCTGAACTTGACATACCACACTTCGTCGGAATGTCCCGTGAGTGACTTCCACTCCTTTGTCGGGACAAGATCACTAAACAAACAACAACAAGGGCGTATTATGATGAAAATAATAAAAATAATAATAATAAAATTAATTATTATTATTTTTATAATAATTATTTTGTATCAAGTGGCATTGAAGTCTGTAAGTCAAACCTTTCACAGGAATGATCAGCGAGTAACGAACACCATTCGGGCGACGATGGGTCACCACACGTACACTCGGCCCGCTGGTGCACCATCGCCTGTGTCAGCAGTCCGTCCAATCGTCCCTCAGTCACTCGCAAGCCCATAGGAAGAACCTCTGCAAAGGGTAAAGAATACAATTGCACGACTGTAAAGCTATGTGTGGCTCCAGCATCCTTGGCTACCTTGCAGACGTCGCATGAGATTCAAGCGAGAACGTTCTCCTCCTCCCGACCAGTTGGCTCGCCCCCGCAAATCCTCCACCGACGAACACATCAACAAACTACAACAATACACGTTTTAACCCACACACGTTGAAGGGTTATTTTTTTTTTTGAATTCAAACTGCTCACGCGCTAAGCTGTTGAACAGACTTGGAGGCGTTTTGGTCGATAGGCGACAGGTCGTTTTGGAGACAGGCGAGTGCTTCGACGGTACGTCGTTGTTCGAGAAGTTCAAGAAACTTTTGTTCGTATACCAATGTCTTGGCTCTCTACGAATGTAACAGTTCACAGTATGATATATTAAAGAGCCTACTGGTATCATCACATACCACCAGTGTCTCTTCTGGTACATTGGGCAGCTCCATCATTCGGGATATAGTCTGCATCACAAGACATGTCAGTGAAAGGGTAATAAAACAAATGGAACACAAAATGGCATATCACAAAGACAGACACACTGACACACACACACACACACACACACACACACACACACACACACACACACACACACACACACACACACACACACACACAAAACATACACTGTTCCAGTCGCCGCTTAGAATGCTCGTGCGCATGGTAACTGTTTCGGCATTCTCTAATGGAATGCCTGACTCAGTCTCGAGCTCTGAGGCGGATCGTCTACGCAAAAAAAAAAAAAAAAAAAAAAAAAAAAAAAAAAATTAACACCTCAACCAATTCAGATTTCGCCATCGACGTCGCTGGTGCCTCGCCATTCACTCCGACACCATCAGGAGATGAGGCAAACGAGGGCAGAGCAGACAAGAGACATACCTGTAGCCGAGTTCGCGCAACGATTGGACGAGCAGTCGGACAAGTTCACTGCGCTTCCAGCCGCCTGGAGTCGCTGCGTCGCGAGCCGGAGCGTGGTGCCCGTTGGTGAGAGGCATAGGAGTGCTGTTCGCTTGCAGGGTGGGGTGAGCGCGGTCGTGATCCATCGCAGAGAGAGCAATACGTTTCGTGGCACGCTCTTCGATGGAAGGACTCGATGAACGGCGACGTCGAGCACGATCACGGTCACCACTACTTGGTTCGTCTATGGGGTCTCTCGAAGCCGTCGTGAACGCTCGAAAGAAGAAATTTGTCTGAACTCTGCAGACTCTGCTGAAATAGTGAAATATGTGTGACTGAATAACTAAATCAGTCACCTGTCGTTTGTTTTATACACAGTTTCAGTTTCTCTCTGTCATCTTTTTTCTTCATATTGATGCCTTGACGTCGTCAGTGATCAGTATCATCAGTTACACTCCCATCCACACCACCACAGGCACCACTGCCCTTCGCGCCAATGGTGTCATTCGGCTTCCTTTCACTTCAGACATTGCTCCTCGCTCTGTCTGTGCCCTTCGCCCTGTCTTCTCCCGGCGGGTGCACCGGCTCATGGGAGTCCGAGTACCCGATAGGCACCGGCACGCCCGACGGGAAGTTCAGCGCAACGCGCGCTGGCTCGAAACTCATCGTGGTAACCGAGGTAACAAAATTTCTTTTTCTGCCCATTAGTTTCAGTTTGAATGGCTATTGAGCGTATTGCGAGCAATACCCGCTCCCCGACCCGGCGACCCCGCTACAAGTACTGTGATCGAGCCCATCGTACCGATTACCGCGCCAACCCTTCACGTTATTTTCCGCTTTTTTTTCCGATGGTGTGACGTCAACGCCAAAGTTAACGACAAAACTATCATTTAACTCATCTTGTCACATTGGCGAGCTGCGTTATGTTGCGGGGGATGCTTTCATGTTCATTCTTCGTGTATTCCGCGTACAGAGTTATATCCCGACTGCCGTTTATTTTCTTTTCTTTTTGTCTGTGACGTATGAAATCGGTTATTTACTCTGTGTGTCTCTCTCTGTTTCCAATAGTCGGCGAGCGCAAACTCGCTGAATCTTCTGGATTGCCCCGGCGCGTACGGCTCCGGTCAGTGTGTCAAGCATGACCTGGACGCGCTGGCAAGTGCGACCGGCAGAACTCTCACCCGACCTGACGTCATCTTCCACGCTGCATCCAACACCATTCAGGTGTTTGCGATGGACGGCAGCAACAGCGACAAGCTGGCCGTGATCACGTGCAATGCGACCTCCATCACCTGCGACCCTCTCCACGTCATGCCTTACCCCATCGCGAGCCTTACAGGACGTGCTCCCATTGGCTTTTTCGATGCGGCAGGAAACTCCATGGTGATTACCGACAACCGCAATGCGGGAGGGAAGCGCAACCATTTGCTGCGCGTCAACCCCAACGGCACTGTCGAGCACGATGTTCTCATCAACACACTCACAGACTTCTCAAAGCGCTCCAACGTTGCCGCCAACCCTCTTGGCGACTTTTACATTTCGGGAAATAATGGCGACGCCAACTTGTGGGTGGTGCATTGTCCCATGGGCATGACCGCCTCTGGTGATTGCGCTGCCGTCGTGGTCACGGCCAACGCCGACATGGGTGACTCAAGCCGCGTGGGCTACGACGAATCCAACGACAAGCTGCTGGTGGCCGGCCTCAACGGCGCCATGCTCCAAGTCTACCTCTGCTCGCCCACCGTCACGGGTTGTGCCATGACAGATGTGAGTTTCGGCGTCGCTCAGACGCGTCCGCGCATGTTTGTCGACAATGCGAACGGGAACGTAGTGCTCGTGAGCAGACGTGTCAGCGACAATCACCTGCTCGTCACCAAGTGCACTGTGGCGCTAACAGGCTGTACACAGACCGACATTAGCACCCCACTCACTGTCAACGACCCATGGCCCGTGTATGACGATATAGCGCAATCGCTCATTGTGCTTGCGCGTGAGATCGGCACGAACTATCTACTGCGCTTCTCTTGTGATGACGTCGATGAGTGCGCATCGAACCCGTGCGAGAACGGCGGCACCTGCACCGACCTCGTAGATGGCTACACGTGTGCGTGTGTGCCAGGCTACAACGGACTGACATGTGGGGTGAACATTGATGAGTGTGCATCGAACCCGTGCGAGAACGGCGGCACATGCACCGACCTCGTAGATGGCTACACGTGTGCGTGTGTGCCAGGCTACAACGGACTGACATGTGGAGTAAACGTTGACGAGTGCGCGTCTAGCCCGTGCGAGAACGGCGGTACATGCACCGACGCTGTCAATGGTCACCTGTGCACATGCCCCCCGGGCTTCGCCGGCATCACGTGCAATATCAACGTCGACGTGGCCCTTAGCCATCTTCCCACCGCGACAATCGCAAATGGAACCTCTGCGAGTGCAGTGGTCTCGCAGCTCACCGCACTTCTTGCTAACGACACATGGCTTGCGGCAAGCAGCACTGCAGATGCCGTCGAGTCTGTCACTTCCTCGCTGAGTCTCCTTGCCAACTTTTCGCTCGCCACGTCCTTTTCGCTCGCCACCGCACAGGCAAGCGGAAACACCACGCTTGTCGCCGAGCTGCAGACCGTCACCGCGCTCGGCATTGCCAATGCCACCATCGTGCTGGCTAACACTCTACTCGCCAGTAGTGCCTCACATCAGGAGCTCGTCGGCGCTAGCGTACCCGGTGGGCCGAGTGTGGCCACATCGGTCGAGGCAGCCGCACGTGCCCTTGCCCTCGGACAGACGTGCGATGAAGTTCATAGCGACTCAGTTGGCGTCCTGCAATTGCTCACTGCTCGTGTGTCTACGTCTGCGAATCTCTCTGGAGTATATTCCAGCACCGCCACCGATGCCACCATCACCGTACCCACCGACTTCTCTAGTGAGCTCGCGAGCGACCCGTCTGTAACCGAGACTCACTGTTCGATTACTATCGAGATGGTCGTCTTCGCGCCCTCAGGAAGCCCGTTCCCCGATCGCAAGACGGCCGCTGAGCAACTAGCATCAACCTACAACACGAGCGATGCGACTCTAATCCTTGACTCGGCGGTTATGTCGTTCGTGGCGGGTGTCGCTTCCGTTGCCAACCTGAGCGAGTCTGCCTCGGTGATCATCGAGCTCGCGAAAAGTGGGACAGTTTTGTCGACAATGGAGCGCCGCTGCTTCTACTGGTCGTACGTCCATGGTGGCTGGGCGAGCGATGGCTGCGAAAAAATTGCCGAGACGCCCACAACGGTGACATGCCGCTGTAACCATCTCACCAGCTTTGCCGTCCTCTTTGACGCGGGAAACACAGCGCCTCCACCTCCACCACCAACGGTAGACGAGTGCGAGTCGAATCCGTGCCTCAATGGAGCCTCCTGCCTCGATGGTGTGGACTCGTTTGTCTGCGTGTGCGCCTCGGGATTCTCTGGCGTCCTCTGTTCAATCAACGTTAACGAGTGTACAAGCGCGCCGTGTCAGAATGGTGGCGCGTGCACCGACGGCGTCGACAGCTTCATGTGTACCTGTGCCAATGGATGGACCGGCACAACGTGCACTGGTCAAGTCAACGAGTGCTCGAGCACCCCCTGCCACAATGGCGCAACGTGTGTCGACTCGGTGGATGGCTTCACATGTACTTGTACGGCCGGGTATTCGGGCGCTCTCTGTTCGATAAACGACAACGAGTGCGCCAGCACGCCATGCAACAATGGCGGCGTCTGCGTGGACTCTGTTGACGGCTTCACGTGCACATGTGCCAGTGGCTGGACGGGCACGACGTGCACTCTGGGCATTGACGAGTGTGTCTCGTCCCCGTGTGGCAACGGTGGCACTTGTGAAGACGCTGTGGACGGATTTACATGCGTTTGCGCTGCTGGTTTCTCAGGGTCTCACTGCTTCAACTCGACCATTTGCGACTCGTCGCCGTGCGACAATGGAGGTTCGTGCGTGACAACTGGGCCTGCTGCATTCACGTGCTCATGCGCTGTCGGGTGGACCGGCGCACAATGTCAGACGGTCATCAACCACTGTGATTCAACACCGTGCCATAACGCTGGTCTCTGTACAAATTCCGCCTCCGGATTTTCCTGTACATGCACGGCCGGCTTTTCAGGCACCGACTGCTCCTTGGACGTCGACGAGTGTGTGAGCATGCCATGCCAAAACGGCGCTGTATGCGAGGACAACGTCAACGGGTTTGTGTGCACTTGTGCTAGTGGCTGGACGGGTGTACAATGCGATGTGAACATCAACGAGTGCGCGTCAGCGCCATGTGCCAACGGAGGCACCTGTGTCGAGACAGTCGATGCCTACACATGTAGTTGCGAGAGCGCATGGACTGGTCCCCGCTGTATTACTTCGCTAAACGAGTGTGTGTCGTCGCCGTGCGCCAACGGCGGTGCGTGCATTGATGGCATTGGTAGCTTCACGTGTTCCTGCGTCGGCCTCTGGACTGGCAGTGCTTGCGAGATCGAGCTGGAAATTTTCGAGCTGATCTCCATGGCTCTCAACGACACTGTCGGTGGAGTGTTGACGACGACCAATGTCACGCTTGTCGTGCCTCCTGGTGCTTTGCCGCCGGGCGTGACAACGATCGTCATCGGACGTCCTGCGTCGCAAGGGCCACTCGACACAGAGCCGCACACACACCGCGGCTCGATTGTCTATGCGCTTCAGCCAGCGATCACGTTCAACGTCCCAGTGCGCATCACTGTGCCCACGGGAGCGTCATCGTCCGGCTATCACCTTGTGCTCTACTACCGAGCCGCTGGACAGCCGTGGGAGCGTGCGGGCAACCAACACGCGGACAAGAATATGCGTACCATCAGCGGCGACCTATCGCACTTCAGTGACGTGGTTGTCTACTACGAGGCGGACAACAACCTACTGTCACGCATCACCGACTATGTTACGTGGATTAGCAGTGCCATGTCCATTGTTGGCTGTATCCTCGTCATCGTGGTCTACGCTGTGTTGCGCGATATGCGCACGACACCAATTGTCTTCCTTATGCAGCTCTGTGTGGCACTGATCATGGTCAACGTTGTCTTTCTCGTGGGTATTGACCGCACGAACAACCCATCGGTGTGCTCGTCCATGAAGCTGCTGCTCTACTACTTTATCTTAGTTCTGTTTTCCTGGATGTTTGCATGTGCGCTGCATCTGTGGCGTGCCATCGCGTTTAACGTCCGCTCAACCTCACTGGCCACCGTGCTCATCAGGTCGTGTCTTGTGTGGGCGTTGCCTGCCATTCCCACAGTCATTGTGGCTGTCATTGATACCCTTGATGGCAACACCACGTCGCAGGTCGTTTGCTGGTTTGCTCGAGGGCCCGCACTCACATGGGCCTTCCTCGTACCACTCAGCGTCCTGTTGGTGGCGTCTGTTTTCGTCCAGATTGCTTGCTTTCGATTTTTCTATCTCTCATACCGGAGAGCTCGCTCACTGGGCAAGGCAGGTGTCGACGAACGCGTGCGCTACCTGCGTGCCTCAGTCGTCTTTACTTTGACCACTGGAAGCACGTGGCTGTTCGCGTACATCGCGCTCGCTCTCGATGTCGACGTCATGTGGCTTGTCTTTGCCCTGCTCAACGGCTTTCAAGGGGTTTGGTTGTTCATCGCCTACTGCATGCCCAGCCGAGTGCGTCATGCGTTTGCTGCGTGGTACCGCAAGCGCTTTGGGGATCGAAGCACTCGTACCACGGGCCGCACACAGCCAACAGGCAGCGCTGGGACCAAATCGACGAGTGAAAATCTCGCTGAAGGGACTGCAAGTCCCTCTTCCTCCCACGTGCGAGCGATACCGCTCTCTCGCTCGCGCAACACAACAGAGACATCGAGCTCGAGTGACAACAGCATGCGTCTTCGCGATATACTCAACGGTCGCCTCGAGTCGTTCTACGAGCGCGACGAGGAGGTTATTGCAGAGATGCGCAGTCACTATCGCATCGATAGAAAACCAAGCAATTCTACCGCAACTATGTCCATGTGGGTCAACAGCGACGCCGCTGCCAGTGACGATGTTCAAGCGTTGCTTGTGGACAGCGTGTCGTCTTCCCCGCAACTTACACCTTTATGCTCACCCACGAGCCCACGGTATTTGGTAGCGCATTCA
This sequence comes from Ministeria vibrans ATCC 50519, assembly GCA_943704425.1. NCBI lineage: Eukaryota > Filasterea > Ministeriida > Ministeriidae > Ministeria > Ministeria vibrans. Next base: position 18,694 of record CALSCP010002584.1, read on the forward strand.
TCGTCACACAACTACAGCTTGGACTCCCTCCAGCTCAACTCATCAAGCACGTTTGCCTCCAGTGGGGAGCTCAACGTCAATGCGAGTCGCGACTATATGTGTCTCCGTCCAACCGACGGTGCTACCATTGAACGGATCAGCGGAGGGAAGGCGACTGGCGTTTCCGTCGACTCCGAGACGTTTTTTCAAGCTCAATTTTGAACACGACTGTACAATAATACATAAATTTATTGATTATCGCTATTTTAATCTAGTAGAGTCGTTCGACGTATGGATGATGAACATCGGATAGTTGAAAATTGAGTGAAAATTGGCGAAAATGACGGGATCTTATATAGAAGGGGAAAAAACTAACATTAAAACAAATTAATAATAATTGTCACTATTGTTCAATCAGTGCTCTCAGCTCGCCAAATGAAAACACTCGTGTCGAGCCCACCAGTAGACACAAGATAGCGACCATCGGCCGTCCAAACGACACGCGATACTTCATCAGAGTGACCCACATAGGTTCCGATAAGAGCAGTCGCGTCACTTGCCGGGAAGCGATACAGCTGTATAAACGAACAAAAACAGTACACAAAAGATTCAGCAAGCTCGTCGCATTCGCAATATCACTTTGTTTCTGTCTCCCTCATTTCTCTTTCTCTCTCTATCACTTAGTTTTTTTATTCCCCCCTCTCTCTCTATCACTTTGTTTTTTTCTCCCCTCTCTCGTTTCTTTCCCCCTCCTTTCTTTCTCTCTATCACTATGTTTCTCTCTCTCTCTATCACTATGTTTCTCTTTCTCTCTATCACTATGTTTCTCTCTCTCTCTATCACTATGTTTCTCTCTCTCTATCACTATGTTTCTCTCTCTCTATCACTATGTTTCTTTCTTTCTCTCTCTCTCTCTCTCTCTCTCTCTCTCTCTCTCTCTCT
>CALSCP010002587.1:0-30129 GCA_943704425.1 Ministeria vibrans ATCC 50519
TTTTTTTTGCGCTCTCTCACTCAACTTCATTTCTTCATTTGTTCAGCTCAATGATTAGTGTGTGGCCTCGCGACGGTGCTCATGGTCATAGAAACTACCGGTGAGGCTTTGCGAATTGCGCTATTCATCAGGAAGTGCTTTTACCTTTACTCTTTGTTCTCTCTGACAGCGCATTAGTGACTGCCTCAGAACCCTTCGCTGTACACGATCCCGCCTCCACGACGGGCACCTCGAAAGACCCACTGGTGGATCTTGAGCGACCCACCGACCGTGCCAAGGCTGCGGCCATCCGTGTTCTCTCACAGCGTGTGTCTGCCGCGGTCGGACTTATCGCCGCAACACCCCCATCCAATGTGCTTGTCGTTGATTTTGAAGCGGCCGTTCGCAATGGCTACACGCAGTAGCAGTGGTCTCTCACTCGATCACACTCATATCATATAGTGTACAGCTTTCAAATGTAATATTTCTTGCAATACTAAGGATAGCGCCGGCGAGACAACCGCGCCACCATGTTCGACAGACTCTTTCCTTTTTTTTTCTTCTTTTTTTTCTTCTTTCCTGTCACCTGTCCGACTGTCACTACGACAGCTTCAGATTTGTCATTTGAGAATCAAAAGCTTTCCCAATAATAAACCGACCGTTTACATTTTTTGCTCTGCTCTTTCTATGACGAGTGATTGAAGATTATATCCAAACATTGATTATTCTATTGATAATTCATTAACGGTTACTCAATTTCGCAGCTTCCTTCATAACCAAGGTTCATTTGCGTAATCACACCACCCCCATTCTCTTCTAATCAAACATGGTAAGCCACTGTACAAATCACCTTTGCGTCTTCTGCTTTTTTTGTTCGTTTTGTGTTTTTTTTTTTTTTTTTTTTTCCATCTTTTGTGTGTTCCCTTCACGTCCTGCTCTCCCCCATTTCGTCCATTCCAAACGGTAGAACCACCTCATAGCACACCTCTCCTTTCTTCAACTCAGCCGTTTACCCCCTTCTTTTCCTCTCCTCGTGATTCTTCTTTTTTTTTTCAAAACCGTTAACGCTCTGCAATCCCAAAAAAAAAGAATAAAACGAAGCGCAAACGCAAAAGCGAGCGATGGAGACGAATTGATCAACGCCTCTCGACACTCTCTACAGCGCCGCTTTACCATTGCTTCCTTTTCTTTTCTGATTTTGTCGTCTCTCTCTCTCTCTCTCTCTCTCTCTCTCTCTCTCTCTCTCTCTCTTCAAACAGCGTGAAGTCATTTCTATCCACATTGGACAGGCGGGTTGCCAGATGGGCAACTCGTGCTGGGAGCTGTACTGCCTGGAGCACGGCATCCACCCGGACGGGCAGATGCCGTCGGACGAGACGCTCGGTGGAGGCGACGACTCCTTCAACACCTTCTTCTCGGAGACGGGTGCGGGCAAGCACGTGCCCCGCGCCGTCTTTGTTGACCTTGAGCCGTCCGTCGTCGACGAGGTACACGTAGATCGCAGAGCCCTCTGAAAAAAATTAACACTATTTTTTTTTTCTTTGTCCTTCTGCGCAGGTCCGCACTGGCACCTACCGTGCCCTGTTCCACCCCGAGCAGCTCGTGACCGGCAAGGAGGATGCCGCCAACAACTACGCGCGTGGCCACTACACCGTCGGCAAGGAGCTCATTGACGCGGTGCTTGACCGCATCCGCAAGCTCGCCGACCAGTGCACCGGTCTTCAGGGCTTCCTCGTCTTCCACTCGTTCGGTGGTGGCACCGGCTCGGGCTTCACCTCGCTCCTCATGGAGCGCCTCTCGGTTGACTACGGCAAGAAGAGCAAGCTGCAGTTTGCCGTCTACCCGGCGCCGCAGGTGTCCACCGCTGTGGTGGAGCCTTACAATGCGATCCTCACGACGCACACGACCCTCGAGCACTCCGACTGTGCCTTCATGGTCGACAACGAGGCCATCTACGACATCTGCCGTCGCAACCTGAACATCGATCGCCCCACCTACACCAACCTGAACCGTCTCATCGGCCAGATTGTGTCGTCAATTACTGCGTCTCTCCGTTTCGACGGTGCCCTCAACGTCGACCTGACCGAGTTCCAGACCAACCTGGTGCCCTACCCGCGTATCCACTTCCCCCTCGCCACGTACGCCCCCGTCATCTCGGCCGACCGCGCCTACCACGAGCAACTCTCCGTCGCCGAAATCACCACGGCGTGCTTCGAGCCGTCCAACCAGATGGTCAAGTGCGACCCGCGCCACGGCAAGTACATGGCCTGCTGCCTGCTCTACCGTGGAGACGTCGTGCCCAAGGACGTCAACGCAGCCATTGCCACCATCAAGACCAAGCGCACCATCCAGTTCGTTGACTGGTGCCCCACCGGTTTCAAGGTAAATTAAAATAATTATTATAATAATATAATTAATGACAATAATAATAATAATAATAATTATTGTGTGCTCAACCAATCACTTTGGCTTGTTCGTAGGTTGGCATTAACTACCAGCCGCCGACTGCCGTGCCTGGCGGTGACCTGGCCAAGGTGCAGCGTGCGGTGTGCATGCTGAGCAACACGACGGCCATTGCCGAGGCGTGGGCTCGTCTTGACCACAAGTTCGATCTCATGTACGCCAAGCGTGCCTTTGTTCACTGGTACGTCGGTGAGGGCATGGAGGAGGGCGAGTTCTCCGAGGCTCGTGAGGATCTCGCGGCCCTCGAGAAGGACTACGAAGAGGTCGGTATCGACTCGATGGAAGAGGAAAACAACGACGACGACGAGTACTAAAGTATTAATAAGACTACGTCTATTTCTTATTAAAATGAAAAAAGTCAATAATTTTCGTCTTATCTCCTTCCACAAAAACACACTATCATACATAAATTTTTATGCCTTTAATAATTATAATAAATAAATAATAATATAATTACGTCGTACTCGCGCGTACTCTTTCTCATATGAAACCGCCCTGGCCTTGCGGCTGAAAGAAGAACGAGCAGTTTTGTGGGGGAATGAGATGACGATGGAGTGTGGAGGGAAAGGGACCGCATGCGTCATAGATACGGTCCAGGTGAGGGGTGGTGCGGGGCACTCGGTAGTTGTTGTCGCAACACTGCACAGACAGACATAGAAAAAGAAGAAAAAAAAAGTGGGGGTGAGTGGAGATTGAGAGACGTACAAAAGCGAGAGCGTTGGGAAGAGAGTGTATCTGTGTTATGCATCTTTTTTATGGTACGGCTGTTGGAGGTCGGGACCAGTCATATGCGAACATGGACGTAAACTCTTTGTCTTTCAGCGACGGTCGCCTCAGACACTGAAACGAACCGTTGACAAAACCTTGCATTTCCTAAGCAGAAACAACCCAATCATTCCTATTCCCACACAGTGAGTGTCGTTTTTATCAATTTGTTTCTTTCTCCAAAAAAAATATGTCACATTCTCTGAAATATATTATTATAATAATATTATAATATTTTTATAATTATTATTATTATTATAATAAAATTATAATTTATTATTATAATTTCCATCGCTTTTGTTTCTTTTTCCTCTCTCTCTTCTCTCTCTCTTCTCTCTCTTGTTTTAGTCTGTCTCGTTCGCCGTACCGTCAGAGTGGCTTTATGAAACACCGAAAAAAGTGGAATGCATGGCCGTGCGCCTGTCAGTGTGTCAAAGCGGTTGTCGTGGAATCGCGTAATGTCCAGCGACGACAAGACTGTTCCAATCTATCAAATCAAATTAGATACTATTTTCTTTCTTCAGGAGATGCCAATAAAACTCTAACTTTACCATTGCATCTTCTGACCGGTGGATCTCCAATAAAGGTTTGTTTTCAATAATATAGTGCACAAGATCAGCGCTGAAAGCAAATGAAAGAGAAAGTCAATAAAAAACAATTAGGTGGCGTAAAGATCGCACCTTAAAAAGTAGGCTCCTCCCATTGCATACTAATAAAAAGGATGTCAACGTGTGTAAACATGCTTCATCCCCCTCTCTATCACATAGTTTTTACTCCCTCCCCTCCAACTATTGTGTTATTTCCCTCCATTGTTTTTACTCCCTCTCTACGTCTTCCGTATCTATTATATAATCAATATTATTTTTCTTACCGGAAAGTGTGTTTTGCAAAAGAAGAACTTGGGTTCATCGTATTTGGCCATGGTGGGTTCGTGTGTGACAACAGACGGACGGAAAAAGCCCCAGTAGAGCCGATCAGGTGGCTTGGATGCAAGCAGGGCGGGCAGGGTGTGCGCGTCTAGCAGCGTGTCGTCGTCAATTTTGACGAGGTAGTCGAATGTGTAGCGCTTGTACACTTCCTCCAGTCCGTCGAGAACCTGGATAAGGATGCAATCTTACAATCATACCAATAATTTTCGTTCGCCCGTACCTTGAGTGAGAGTGTTGTGAACCGATCTTGTAGGTGTGGCAGCAGTATCATGTCTTGGTGTTCCTCCTGTTCGGCCGCCAGTCTCTGTCAACGAATCTCAATACAATGCGACGGTTCCAATGGGGACGTGTACCTGTTGATCGTGGACGGTGATGGTGAACGGATGGTTTCGAATGATCGCAGTCGACACGACAAAGAGGGCCTTTGAGTCGGGAAAGCGGTGAAGCCAGGTGGATCGCATGGCTGTGCGTCGCTCTGTGTTGTCGGGGCGAGGACCCGAAACGACAAGGATGAGCAGTTTCACCTTGGGCGTTGTCGTCGACGGCGCAATGCTGAGCCAGGTCGCATCCATTCGAGCGCGACTGGTCGCGCGCACCGCAGCTGCAGCCGTTTCAGTGGAGCTGGGTGTGGCAGACGAGGCTGCAGGCTGGGCCGAAGCGGAGAGGTTGCGTCCAAGTCGTGTCTTGGAAAACACATCGACGTTTGCAGAGTAACCAATGAGCAGGCCCAGGAGAAGTCCCATCACAAGCGCCTCTTTTGAGACGACATTCCTATAACGACCCATCCATTCGACGGACAGAAAGGAAAAAAAGATCTGTGACTGACTGGTGCGATCATATTAATCATCAACATAAAATTTTTACCTGACATAGACATGAAAAAGATCACGTCCTTCTTCGGTAACCAACCCTCTCTTTCTCCTGCGCCAAAGGTATCAAGCATTCCACCAACAACTCAACGTTGCTACTGAACCCCTTTTTGGTGGATTTGCGCCTTGTTTCGCTGTAGACGTGCTCTTGTCCGATTTGCGCTCGAATTGTGTTGCTTGATGATATCAATGCACACCTAGACTCGGGATGCCAGGCCTTACTAGTCCATGTAGCACCACCTACGGACGAGACGGATGAAAAGGAGCCCCGTTGCGCGTCTGACTGTGAGGAGAACGAGCCAAACGCCACGGAGGTCGCAGACGAAGAGGACCAAGACAACTCGGACGGTTCCTCTGACGCGCCGCCTGACCGCACGCCGTACTACCTCATGAACTTTTGTCTTGTGGCCGAGGTCGCCGTCGCCGACAATCCAGCCGTGTTCAGTACGGCCGACCGTCTTGTGATGGAGATGTTTTTGGCGTGTTCTGAGCGCTCACAACGATTGTTCGTGCGCTTGCACTCGCGCAAGCCTGAATGGTTCCGACAGACAAAACTCGGGTATGCCGACGAACTTGGTGATTTGGTGCCGTTAGTGGATGAGCTGGTGAATGCAAACCTTTTGGAGCGTGGAGAGTATCGTGCGGAACAAGTCGACGATTTCACACCCAATCGCGAAGTGGCACCCCTTTCGTACGACGAGGCTCTGGCATTGCTGAGTGTGGTGGAAATCAAAGAGATTGCTGGACGTTGTGGTCTTGGACGGGGGCGCTTGGCGTCGTCGTCGTCGTCGTCGTCGCCGAATCGTTCCGCGTTGCTTGACAACATGCTACGGGATGCACAACAGCAACGTACCGTCACGGGTGGTTCACGCGAGACGTTGTTGCGAACACGTATTGGACGGGCAGTGGGCTCGTGCATTCGAGTGGAAAAACACACGCAACGACTGTACGCACGCGCGAGACAGATGTTCTTTCTCAACGAGTCGTACGACGATCGCGACATCAGCACGTTCTATCTCAACTTCAAGAACAAGGTGGTCTACCCGACCTACACCATTGACCGTCGTACGCCTGTGTTTGCCACGCGCGAAGACTTTGTGCAGTGGGATGATACATTGCGTCTCGAGGCGGACATTGTTGCCATGATGGAAAAGGGACATTTTGTTGCAGCGTTTGCGTGTGTGCGTGAGTGCATTGCAGAGTGGCGTGTTGCCGTGGCGTCGCTGACCGAAGACACGTTGCAGTTGCAAGCGGGCCAACAGCACACAGCTGTACCCTATTTGCGTCGCTTTAGTCGTGGTTGTGTACTCACGCGTGTACTCTGCCTCGGAGTAGAGTCACTCGAACGTGAGCGGGAGTACACTGAGGCGGCATCGATCCTTCGCGAGCTCTTACACCAGTCTGTGTATTGTACGTCGTCGCGCGGTCGCTGGTACGATCGTTTGGCACTGGATTTGGAGCATCTCAAGGATCTGGAAGAATCCTATCGAGTGTGTTTGAGGGGCTTGTCAGACGCACAGGTGCGCACCGGCCATCGCTATGCATTGCTAGAGCGCGCGTGGCGTCTTCACAAAAGACTGAACAAAGCCAAATCATCGGTGCTCCCGCCACCTTCAGAGACTATTCCAGAGCTGTCGATGATCCCACAACGTCGTGTGCGTGTTCTGCGCGTTCCATCACTCAGCGATACACCCGGCGGATCTGTGATGGTGCGTTGTTTGCCTGGCGGCTCGCAAGGTGATGACGCCACTGCGTATCCTGTCGAAGAGTACGCGCTACACGAGTATGCACGCGATGGCTATGCAGGGGTACACGCGGAAGGGAGCATCACAAGCACTCTATTTGCCTTGCTCTTTTGGGACGTCATCTTTACTCCCGTACCCGATGTGTTTCGCAACCAATATCAGGTACAAATGGAAGGGGTGTGGGAGGATCTTAATCATTTTATTGTTGTTATTTTTATTTTTGGTTAGATTGCGCCGCTGGATTTTGCAACGGACCACTTTTACGCGTCGCGTCAAGCACTAGTGGATGCACGGGTGGCGGAACTACGTGCGTGTAGTGACGAGCAAGTGGGGATACTAGTGCAGACGTCGTATGAGACACACGATGGACAGGCGTGCAGTGGAATGCAGTGGGATCGATTTACGGTGGAGCAACTCATGGAGATTGTTGTGTGTTTTGGGGCGAGTGCGGTTGCGTCGCTGTGTGATGAGATGGCACGTGATTATCGGCACTGTCGTGGCGGCGTGCCCGATTTGACGCTGTGGCGCATGGCCGACCGCACAGCGCTCTTTGTCGAGGTCAAGTCGCTCAACGATCGACTGTCTAAAAAGCAAATTGTGTGGCTGCACAAGCTCAAGTCGTTTGGCATTCAAGTGGAGACCTTTCACCTCGAGTACAACGAAGGATAATGTAAAGCATCACTTGCGTGAATGATTATCACTTACACAACTCTCTTATTTATAAGGAGCACCACACTCAACTGCGACTCTCAAATGCTGCGGCTCGCAGCACCAGTGCCACTGCTACTGCACCAGGATCACGCGTTCCCTCTACACGACTGGCCTCGACATACGCGGCGCGCCCTACCGCCGCGCCCATGGACGCTGTCAGCGCAGACCCTCTTTCAGCGGCCGCCACTGCCTCTGCCCACCCTTCCGAGCGCGTGAGTGCGCGTGCGGCAGGCCACAGCGCGTCCAAGAGTGTCCGGTCGCCTTCTCGTGCTTGGCCGTAGTGACTCACTGTCTCACATGCACTCCCAAGCACTTTGCCCCACATTGAATCACTCAATTCACTGGCAGTTCCATTTAAGTTGGCCGCCGCATTTGCGGCAGAGCCAAGCAAAATGGAGAGAATTGCGCCACTGGTGCCTATATATTGTGGATGGAAACGTGGGAGGTGTCAGTCTTTGGGGATCGAGGGTTGTCAACTTACCTCCCATTGTGGCCGAGACTAGCTCACTGAGCGCCTTGAGCACACAGTTTATCGCAGGCGACTCAGTTGACCATAACACGTCGTGCAGAGTGGACGTCGCCCGTCCATCCATTGTGAGTGCCTCAAGCACACCTAGCGATGGAAAAATCGAGCTATGTTATAGCATCAGCGCATTGCTTAAGTCTACCATTGGCACCCTGTACAAGGGTCGAGCCGCAGTCAGCATCGCCTGAGACAGCGTCAAGTTGATTGAGCTGTGTCTCGGCCGACAGCAGTGTCTGTGCAACACGCGTGAGCACACGATGAACAGGGCCGTGTGGTCGTGCGCCTTTGTTGTCTGGTGAGACATGCGTGACGGGACCTGCCACCTTAGGTGTCTCCCTGCAGAAAGGTTGTCGTTGTGGTGGCTCAGTCGACACAGAGGCAAAGGGCGAAACGACCACTCGCTCGTCAAGAGACGCAAGGTCCTCGTCATCGCTCACTCGCAAAACCGACACAGACAGGCCCGACATGTCCAACGAGCTCATGTACACGCCTATGTACAGTCGACACACTTCGAGCGAGTGCGTTCCCTCCAGTTGAGACAGTACATCCGCAGTAGCCACACTCATTTCAAGACATGACTGTGAGTATATAATCATAAGAAATTAAAAAATAATAAGAAAAATAAATAGAGACAAGAGCTGATTAATCTAATAATATAATATTATACTTTCGTGCAACGTTCATTTATGTCGTACCGTTCCGCCGAGATTGTTCACCAAGACAACTATCCTTTCGTTATCATTCAGCTTCAGTGCGTCGACCAGCATTTTGAGCATTTCAGCAATCGTTTCGGCTGACGACACAAACCGCGCACGGCGAAATCCGCTTTCCCCCTAGTAAAATTTACTTTCATCACAACACACGTATTATTCTCTCTATCACTTTGTCTCTCTCTCAATCACTGTCTTGTTTCTCTCTCTCTATCTCTCTCTATCACTTTGTTTCTCTCTCTATCACTTTGTTTCTATCTCTACTTTGTTTCTATCTCTACTTTGTTTCTCTCTCTATCACTTTGTTTGTCTCTCTATCACTTTGTTTCTCTCTCTACTTTGTTTCTCTCTCTATCACTTTGTTCTCTCTCTATCACTCTCCTTTCTCTCTCTCTGTCTCTCTGTCTCTCTCTCTTAGCGTTTACGTGAATGCCCAAACCAATTTCCATTTGGTTATCCGCCAAGGCGGCCGGGCGAGGGCGTGTGGGGAGTGATGGGGCGGACAGGGCGACGCCAATGGTCGCCAGATGGGAACACACACGCTGCGCGAGCTCGACCAGGCGCTCAAGAGAACGGCCACGTCGTGCGGCTTCACCAACAATTTTGATAACAAGCGCAGCACCAGCTAGACCACGTGCACCCACACGGTTGGCGGGCACGGCAACATCGTCGGCGACAAAAATAATTTCGACTCGTTTGCCAGCGACCTTTGCTTGCTCCACAGCCGCACCAAAGTTGAGACGGTCACCAGTATAGTTCAGAGCAATGATGAGAGTTCCCGCTTTACCCGTGACCCGATGGATAGCAGCGAGAACGTCTGACGACGGGGGGCTGGCGAACACGGCGCCACAGACTGGAATTCAATTCGTGTGGTTTAGTGCGTCTCAGCTGTAAGAATCTGCTCATACCGGCGCCCGAGAGTAACCCGTCCCCTACAAATCCTGCAGCAAACGGTTCGTGACCCGATCCGCCACCTGAGAGCAGCGAGACGCGCGCATCCTTCACACAGTCGATCTGGCGACGACACACAACGCGCGGAAAGCCAGCAATTCGTTCGAGTTGCTTGTCATTCGACAGGAGACCATCAAGTGCGGCGTCGACGCACTAGAAACACAAGGCTTGTGGTGTCAACAAAGAAAGAGTTGAAGTAGAAAACGCAGTGGATAGATCATTGAGCGTACGGTAGTCGGCGAGTTGATAAACATTTCTGACTAAAGTGCATTGAATATCTTTCGAATACACGCAACATCCATGATCTACAGTTCTAAACCTGAACATCAAAAATAAACAGCCACTTGTCGCCGTCTTGCGATGAAGCCAATCATCGTCTTCATAGCGACGCTCTGCACCCTTTGTCTGTCTGCACCTGTCCGTCTCCTGATCGACACGGACGCCGGATTCGACGTTGACGATGTTGGCGCCATTTGCGTCGCAAACGCGCTTCAAGACAACGGAGAAGCCGAAATCATTGCTGTTGGCCATACCAATGGCTTTGTGAAAGGTCGCAATGAATGGATTTTGGCTTCCGACGTTGTTTGTTGACAAAAAGGAAAACATTTTTAGGCATTGGAGGTGTGTCGGCCGTAATGGAGTTCTACAACCGCACAAACGTGCCCCTTGGAGCGTACAAAGGTCCCTGGGCTCGCGACTCGAACGCCGGCAAGGTAAGCACAGTCTCTCGCACTCACGAGCAAAGTTGAGTTGTTATGACTCCATAGGGAACTGCCGACAAGTACCTCTCTGATTTGGTGTCCAACTACCCGTCGCCCGTCAAGAACTCGGCACAAGTTCCCGACGCCGTCTCCGTGTACCGAAAGGTGCTTGCCGCCCAGCCGGACAGGTCGGTGCGCATTGCGTCCATTGGCATCACGACCAACTTGCGCGATCTCGTCATGTCTCAGCCCGACGAACACAGTTCGTTGAATGGTCACGATCTTGTTGCAAAGAAAGTTCACACACTCGTGGCCATGGACGGAATGTATAACTTTGGGTGCGCGCAACACGACACGGACGACTGGCTGGGACCCGACACGGACTGTCGTGGAAGCGCGCAAATCGCCATTATGAACTGGCCTAGCAGCGTGCGCCTCATCTTCTCGGGCGTGGGTGCGGACACGCTTCATGGCAGTTGGCTCACGGGCTGTGTTGCACACGGCAACCCTGTCCGACAAGCCTTTGAAGACTGGCTCGGTCCGAATGCCGGTCGCTCTTCGTGGGATCCCATCGCGGTTATGATTGCTGTGCGGGGCGCAGAGGGAGTCCACTGCAAAGAGGTCGATGTGGGCACGGGACGCATGATGGTCGACGAGGCCGGCCACGAGACGTGGCAGTCGGGCACAGCGTCGAATCAGTCACGCATTGCCTACGCGGGCACCAACTCCCAAGCGGCCATCTCGTTCGAGCTCAACCAGCTCATGTGCAAGCCCCCGGGTGCCTGGCTGCCCACCAGCAACTCAACGGCATGGACCATGGGCGCTGGTGAGAACTGCTACGGTTCGCGTGGAACCGACCCTGCACACGGAGCTACTGACCTCGAGCACCCTGCAGGCGTCTCGTGCGGCGATATGCCTTATGCCGAGTGCCAGCAAAAGTGTCTCGCCCTGCCGGGCTGCTCAGCGATCACGACAAAGGACGCAGGCAACGGCAAGGTCTCGTGCTACCGCAAGACCGACATTAACTTTCGTCTGTGCGACGCTAACACAGAATACTCCACGTCGGTGCGCCACGACTGGATGCTCGCGCGTGGCTTCAACTGCTACGGCCCTCGCGGCGACGAGCCCGGCCACGGCGCTACGGACCTCGAGCACCCAGCCACCGCCGACTGCGGCACCATGACAGTACGCGACTGCCAGATCAAGTGCCATGGTATCCCCCAGTGCTCAGGCGTGACCTGGGCTGGACACGACCACAGTGGCGTCGGCAAGTGCTACCGCAAGGCCAACGTGTCCCTTGCCCACTGCGACCAAAACAGTGACTTTGACACGTACATCAGCGTCAACAACAACCCTCAATACTAATAAAATTGATTATTATTAAGTAATATTATCAAAATATAATAATAATAATAATATTATAATAATAATTATTATTATAATATTATTTTATTGTTATTATTATTATTATAATAAATTATTATTATTATTATTATTATTATTATTATATTTTATTATTATTATTATGTTGTTGTTGTTTTGTTACACAATATAATTAATAATAATACTATTTTATTTAATTTTTTTTTTTTACACCTGGTCCTCTGTTTGCGTGGAATTCAGAGGCACGCGCACCACATGGAGCGTCTGGGGGACTGTCACATGAGAACACAACAGCTCAACCTCCCCATCAAACAGCGACGCATTGTCATCCGAGTAGTCTTCGTTGTCGTTCTCGTCCGCCTGCAACTCAACATACTCTCCCTCACCCTCCAACACCACATAGCCGTCGCCATCAATCAGTGCGTCGTCATCCCCCTCCAACTCCACATACTCATTCGCCTCCTCCTCTGCCTCATCCAACTCCACATATTCGTTGCAGTCCTCCTCTTGGTCGCCCTCTTCACTCCCTGTCTCTCCCGACGCCCCTGCCACACTGCTCGACGCGGTCGCAGCAACCGTCTCGGCGCGTGACCGACTCTCAATCGCTGTCGCATTCCAATCCACATCGACTCGCTGCCCCCCTCCAGTGCCTACCACAGTCAACGAATGCGCTCGTTTCGCCCCTCCTCCTCCTCCTCCTCCTCCTCTGCTGTTCTCCTCACTCCCTCCAGCATCCCCCGCCACAATCGCAACTGCACCACGAACACTTTCCTTCTTCGTGCTGCTCTCCACCTTCCCACTTTCAATCCGCGACGACACGTTGCTCACAACAAAAATCCACTCGTCGCGCTCTCTCTCGTTGATCGCTTGCATCACAACACCGCTAAAATACACAAAATGATGAGCGCGAGTCAATTTTTTTTGATTCTGTTTATACCGTTTGATAATGGGAGTTTTAATCTCAAAGCAAAATCGACGGTCATCCTTGTCACAGGGACGCGCAGACGCACCTTTGAGTTGTAGCAAAACTCGCTTTGTCTAATATTATTCATGAATAAAAAAAGAAAGAGATAGAAAGGGGTGAGAAAGAACCGAACTCGAGAGAGAGAGAGAGTGTGTGTGTGTTTGAGTCCCGTTTTGTTTCCCCTCAATTATTTAACCTGTTGGCGCGTTTTGCACATAATTGTTCCTTTCTCAACCGACAAGTACATTCGCGTCCATTTCTTGCTTACTTTCCCAGAACTAAAACATTTCAAAAAATAATAAATAAACAATAAGAAGTTTATTATTATTATTATTATTATTATTATTATTATTATTATTATTTTTATTATTATTATTATTATTATTATTAATACAATCAAGTGATGGCGACTTAAAATTTGATTTACCTTAAAACATTGAGCCAGTCACACTTCTCCAGCAAAAAGCGACGCGGCGGAACATACTCACTGAAGGGGTCCTCGGGATCCTAAGGCAACAACACACAATCGACAGTATTACATTCACAATACTATTCGGGATGTCGTCGTCTGACTGGGTCTGGATTATATCTGAGCTGATAATCGTCAATGAGATCGTCCGTTGTCTGTGATTGGCTTATGAGTGTGCGCTCTGCGTCGAGCCGAATCAACTGCAGCTCACACCGCATCGACATGACAAAAGGTGTGACAGTGCCGTCCACATACCCAATCCCATGTTCAAACATTCCAGTCTGTGTCGAAAAGAGTTGAAAATTGTATCATTAGAAAAACGTCTCTCTGTAAACACACACACACACACACACACACACACACACACACACACTTTCTCTCTGTCTTGTTTGTTTGCATCTCTCTCTCTCTCTCTTTCATTAAGTATTGTGCTTGCCTGTGCATTAAGAAACGACAGCAGTGGCTCCAGCAGTGCAGTGCGTTTGCGCTGTTGAATACGGTTCAGCCGTGAGCAGTACTCGAGTGAAGTCGAGTGGAACTTCTTTCGAGCCGCTGTAAGGAAAATCAAATAGTGATCACACACACACACACACACAACAACAACAACAACAACAACAACAACAACAACATAAATAGAGAGTGTCGGGGGTTCTTCTTACAATACAAATCGGCATTGGCTTCAAACCGCAACTTGTCGGTGAGCTTCTTCTTGCTCTGTTTGCTGAAGCGCTGAGTGGCCGCATTGTGCTCGACACTCGCCTCATGAAAGGCCATCTATCAAATAAAACAAAGAACACCGTTGCATGGGCTCCCTTCACCAGCATCAAACTGCTTGACCGACTACCTTGGCTTTTTGAGTCTTTGCAAGTTCTTCTCGTTGAAATGTCGCCAAGGGCTGAATCTACAAAATGGTCTGAGTCTCACACACTCTCACTCTCAAAACAGCGCACACACCACGTACCACCAGCGAATTCACATGTGCAAGGGCTGCGTCAGTGCCCCCGTTGATCTCGCCAATCATGTCGCCTATTTTCTCGACGGTGGACGACACAAGCGCGTCAGGCGCACCAAAGCCGTGTCTGCAGCACACAGACGCGTTATGGGCGACTTCCGCACATCTCTCTGCGCTCCTTTACCTCTTGTATGCTTTCAAATGGGCCACGAGACTCTTGGCAGCCTCAGCTTGTGCTTGTGCGGCCCGTTCAAACTGGCGACGAATCAACGGTTTTATCGTCTCTTCTCTCTGCCTCTACTGCTCCTACCTTTCGCAGGCGACTGAGCAGCACATCGACGTAGCCTCGTGTCGCATCGCAGTCTTGCTCGTGTAAGCTTTGGAGCTCACGTAACTATCAAAATTGTAAGTTATGTTGTTCTTGGAAGCAACGAGAAATGCCCACCTGAGGAGGGTCGTCCAGAGTCAATTGCAGATCAATACTGGGCAGCATCTGGTTAACGCAACCGAGGCACCGACAATCGAGGTAAGAACTTATTTGACTAAATTGAGTAGTGACCCAGTGAATACCGATGATCACTTATTGTCAATATAATTTATTTATTTCTTTCATGAGTGAAAAACTCGTCAAGGCCTACGATACAATACATCTAGGCCCTTTAGTGGGCGCTTCAGTGGCTGCCGCTGAGGGAGCCAAGTAAGATACAAAACAAACATAATAATCATTATCTTGTTGAGAGAGAACAAGACACACACACACACACACACACACACACAACGCGGAAGTGTAGCGGGTTAGGGATGACAAGGGAAGCGGGAAAGATGAGGCGCATGCACTCACTCGCAGTCTCACAGACACACAAACACACACAAACACACACAACCTCAACCAAATATCATCTTTCTCTTTCTCGTTTTAGGGCCCCACCGGCGAAAAAAGACCGCGTGGCCGCGTGCAAGACACTGGCAGACATGGTGTGCCAGCCGGCAGCGCGCCAAAACGACGATTTCTCCAAGAAACTGTCCATCAGTGTGGCGGGTCTGCTGCGCGGACACAACGACGCCGAAACAGACGTGCGCATGATGGCCGAGGAGTGCCTCAACCGCGTCCTCAACGAGTTCCTGGCCACCCATGTCGTTCGTCTTGAAGGTGAATCGTCTCGTCGTCACACGAAATCGCTCATCTTCTTTTTTTTTTTTTTTTTTTTTTTTTTTTTTTTTGAACTCTCTCTCTCTCTATCAGTCGAGTTATACAAAGAACTGAAGCGCACCGGCTCGCAAAGTCGCTCGTTGCGCGCTGCCATGACCAAGTTTGCTGAAATGGCTCATCTCATCAAGCCGGCCAAGTGCAAGGCATTCGCGCAGTCGCTTGTGGCGCCCCTCGTTCAGATTGTGCGGCGGGAGGAGGAGCCCATTCATGAGACACTGGCGCACTCCATTGATCGTATCCTGCGCGTCTTTGGCCTCTATCTCGCCGACGAGGCCGTCCACCAGCTCACCGACAGCTTCTTCCGGAATCTTAGCAACGGTTCGGCTCTCATCCGACGTACTGCAGCCGTCGGCGTCGTCAGCGTCTGCCGGCATGTTCGCGCTGCCGACCTGCTTTGCGAGAGCGTCTTTCATCGTCTCTCGTTGCTCGCACGCAGTGCCCTTGCCGGACAGCCCGACCAATTACGATCGCCACAGCAGCGCCAGTCTATCCCCGGTGGCGCTGGCCAGTCCCCAGGTGACGTGGACACGTCCACGCGCTGCTTGCATCTCCTGCAAGGGTCACTCTTGTGCTTTCGCTACATGGTTGCCATGTCGCGCGAGCGTCAGAGCTCGTGCGTGTTACGTCAGCGTACCGTGCGTGCCATGACCACCGAACTAGTTCACTCGCTGGCGCACGAAAACCACAACGTGGTCACGGCCAGCCTCGAGGCGCTCCAGGTGTTGCTTCGTCTGCTGCACAGTCGTGAACTGCACGTGTGGATTGGCACCGATGATCAGTTGCAGTCGACGAGCAACAGCTTGTCTTCCACTCCTTCCTCGTCAACCGCCTCCGTGTTGTCGCATGTCGGTGTCGAGCGCATTGTTCGCTACCTGTGCGGCTTTCTCCATCACGCGGGGCCCAAGCGAGGTCCTCCACCCGCCGGAACCAAACGTGTGCGTGTCTCGGTCAAGGCCCTGGCGCTTGGCTGTCTTGCCTGGCTTGCTCGCTCCGACGCGCGCCGTCTCTTTTTCACCGAATCTATCACTCCCATGCCAGTGGGCACGCTCGCTGCACCGCCCGGCGCTGCCGATGCTCTCCGACTTTGTCCCGCCTCGCTTGTTCTGCAGTACGCGAATGAGACAGATCCTCTCTTGCGGGGCACTTGTGCTTTTGCATGTGGTCACGCTGTGCGCGCCGCCATCGAACATCGCATTCTCAAGCAGAACCTCACACCGTACTATGGTGCGATCCTTGGTGCACTCGAAGACGAATCGTCAACCGCTCGTCGTCTCGCCATTGACGCCGTCCTCGTATGTCTGCCCGCACTTCAACAGAGCGGTCTCGTGGACAAAGTCGTCATGCTCTCGCGTGCCATCATGCGACGTGCCAACGATCAGTACTGGCTCTGTCGTGCCGATGTGGTTGCTGCCGTTGCCGAAATCGACTACCGCATCGTGTCGCACTGGGAGTACGCTCGTCGCTTTCAGTCGGCCACTCAAGCGGCCAACGTCGACAACGACAACAACAACAACAACAACAACAACAACAGCAACAACACGGGCGACGACACTCGCTCGAGACAAACCAACGTGGTGGGCTGTCAACAAACAGACGAGTTGCAGGACAGCGCCGTGCGTTGTGTCGTACGAGCGCTGGTGGACGAAGATCCGCGTGTGCGTGAGCGCGCCGCCGTTGCCTGTGTACGCATTGTGCCGCGCACATTTTACGCGTCGGACTGGCCTTCGCAGGATCCAATCACAGTGCTTGCCGAGTGCATGGCTGCTCCACGATTACGGCCGCAGTTTGCGCCCTTGTCGGTACCAGCCGATCGCAGTGTGTCCACCTCTCTAGTGGCCACTTTGGGTGGCGACGACCACGGTGCGGGTGGCTCGGGCGACGGCGATTTCTCGGGTAGTGGTGGCGCCAGTGGCGGTGGTGGTGGTGGCAGTGGAGCTGGCGGTGGTGGTGGCGGCATGTCGTCGTCCGGTGGTGGCGGTGGAACTGCGGCTCCCGATGATGGCAGCAGCGGAGGTGATGACGGTGACGACGTGCCTTGCACGGAAGACCTTCTGGATGCGAACCTCAGTCGAATGCTGTCGCGTCTTGTGTCGCTCTTTCAGACGTCTCACTCTCACAGCGCCATTGGAGGGGCCCTTTCGGCACTGTTGCGCGTCGCCCGCTCGTTTAGCGTCCCCTCGCTGAGTGCCGTGCTCTCGAGCAGTCCCATTGGCAGTCTCACCGAACCTCTCAAGTGTCTCAGCGAGTGCGGTCGCCATATTATGCCACTATTGCTCGACCACATGGCAGTGGGCTGGGTGGCCCTCGACCTGGGTGTTCATGCCGAGGCCCTTCAGCTGTCTGCGTGCCTCCTGCGCAACGTCGGGACTATGCCAGACGCAGCCACCCAAACGAATATTGAGAGTTTGTGCGTGCACGCAATGCGTTTGCTTAACATCTGTGTTCACATTGTGTCCAACACCACGCCCAATGACAAGGCAGCGACAGCCGCGGCTGCTGCTGCAGTCGCCGCAGCCGCTGCCTCTCCCTCTGTCTCGCAAAAGGAACCCCAGTCCCCGGCACCGGGGTCTCAAGCACCCATGTCACCGGGTGCCATGCCTGGCACTCCACAGGGCTCTGCTGCGTCGGCTGCTGCGGCTGCTGCCAACGCCGCCGCTGCCGCATCCGGTTCAGGGTTTGGGAGTGTCGCGCCTGGCGAACCCTACGGTGAGTTTGCTCATCTGCCCCATCTCATGCGACTGCATGACCAGCTTGCTGCCACCCATCACAATGCGCGCATGTCACTTGAACTTGGCGGTGAAAATCGCTTTCAGGCGCTCCTCGCAGCTGCTCTCGATGCCCTCTCGGTGGTCATCCAAGCGCACGGTCGCTCATGTGTTACTTATGCCGAGGAGGCGCTCGGCTACTTGCGCCAGCTGGGCACGCACGACTCGCGCGGTGTTCTCCTGTGCATCACCGAGTTGTTGTGGGCGTTGTTTGGTAGCGATACGCAGCGCAAACGTCCAGTTCCTTCGGTGCACGCCTGGCGCCTCGAACGCTCGGCCGCGTCGGCCGAATCTGATTTGGGTGTCGACGACCGTGCGGGTCCAGCCGATGGCTTTTACGAGCGCGTCATTGCACGACCACGACGTGTCTTGTCGCGTCTTTTGCACAGCCACGGCGACGAGACGGACGTGTCCGCGTTGCTCGCCCACTCAGCATCGTCCGCTACTCCCTCGTCCGCCTCACTCACCTCATCCGCCGCAAGTACGGCCAGTTCTGCTAATACTGCCACCTCGTTTGCAACAAGCTCTTCGCTCTCACGTGGACGGCTCGGAAGGCGTGCCTCGCGCAACACTGTGTTTGCCTCGGCGACGTATGGCAGTGCATTGATGGGTGCGATTGCTGCCGAGGGACGACAGCGTGCTGCAAGTGCTGCGAGTGTGGCCAAAAAGTTGCCGCCCAAAGCGAGCATGCAGCACTTTGTGCGGCTCTTTGAGCCTCTGGTCATTCGCGCCATGAACAGCTACTGCAACACCAACTCTATTGAGATGCAACAGCTGACGCTTTTCCTCCTTTGCCAACTCATGGTGTTGCGTGTCAACTACTCGCTCCTCGACGGCGAAGCTATGTTTCTGTCGTTTCTCACGCGACAGCTTGAGGGTGTCTATGAAGGACGCATGCGCGACTCCGAGCGCCTATTACCCTTGCTCTTCCAGTTCTTCCTGCTGCTCGCACGTGAGAGTCAGGGCGCCTCGACCTCCTCGCCGGCGCCGAACGCCACCTCTGGGTCCAAGGCCACGATCACGCCCAATGCTGTTCTTGATCATGCGGCGCGTCTGCTCCAGAGCCACGACCTTGTTCTCGAGCGCTCCTTGCCCATGTTGCAGCCGCTCATTCAAGAGTACTTTGAGGTGAACCCGTTGACGTCGCCTGTGGCGCCGCCCAAGTGGCTCTCGACGGGTCGTCTCGTTGTGATGGAGGCACTTCTGCGCAACCTTGGCGAGAGCTCCAATGCGGTCGACATGCTCACGCGTATGCTCACGTTGGCCCAGCGCCAGTGTATTGTCACCAACGACCTGGGCGCCTATGCGGCCGACGACGAACGAGTACTCGCGCATGCTGCGGCACGCGACGCCTTCTCGCGTCTGGTGCGTCGTGCTGCCGAGCGTGTGTTGCCTCAGGCGTTGTCGTCGGAGATTCAAGGCAGCTGTGGCGTCCTTGGTGCACTGATGGACAGTCTGGGTGTCGCCTTGCATCCCGCGGTGGCACTCATCAAGTGTATTTTTGGCGTTGGCGAGAACTTTGTGACGGGCGAAGGCGCTGCCGACATTGCAGACGCACCCGAGGGCGACCGTTCGGCGCACCTTGAAGACTTTGACTACGACAGTGCCGTAGACGGTATCGAGACGAATCCGTTTGATTCAGATCCGATTCCCAGTGGCACGTCGACGCGTGGCGGTGGTGGTGCTTTGGCAGCGAGCGGTGGACGTCCTGGCAGCACTGCGGGGGGTGGCGGCCGTGGCCATGGGAGTGCGTCGGACACGCACAACGACTTGCACGAGTTGGATGTGGGGCGTTGGCTACCATCGGCAGTGGCCACCGTGCGTGCTCTTTGTCGTGTTGAAGATCCCATTGCTGGCGTGCTGCAGTGGGACAAGATGCAGCAAGGGGCCCTGTTGAGCGAACTGGGTATTTTGCCAAGCGACGAGCCGATGAAGAAGCGCAAGGCGGCCGCCATCACCCTTGTGGCACGTCTTCTAGACCTTTGTCGCATGGCCCTCGAAGTGTGTGTGACGCAAGCGGGTGCGGCGTCGCGTCGCACGCGCCTCAACGAGACCTGTCAACTGCTTTGGCTCGTGTCGCTTTTGCTCAACGAACCACTCAACAATGAGGCCGCAGCAACCTTTGCGCGTCGCCTCAGCACCAACCAGGTGGCGGGCAGTTCGATCTCTGGCGACTTTGTGAGTGGCCGTTCGACCGCTAACACAGGTGCGTCGGCCCGGCGACGATTGGACCCCATATTTCAAGAAGAAGAAGAGAAAAACACGTCGATGGGTGCAAAGACTTCACCGAGTGTGTCAGGCGCGACAACGACCACGACGAACACCGCCGCCACAGCAGCAACATCATTGCCAGCAAAGAAGGGACTTGAGCATCGCCAGATGCTCTCTGAGGTGCTCAAAGATCCGCTGCTGCAGGCCAAGACGGGCATGCCGTCCATTTTGTCTGCGGTCGAGTCACTCGTGACCCAGCTTGTCTCGGTTGATCCCGTCCTTGTGGTGCAATGGTATCAACTGCGGGCGGGCTCGGGTCTGGCAACCGACACGTGGTGGGACTCGGTGTGCATGCGAGCGACGACATTTGACGCGGACCCCAACCAGTGTGTGACGCGACGTGCGGCGCTGCTGTTTCGTTGCGAACGTGCTGTCATTCAACACGCACGCGGCGACCAGATTGATCTGTATCGATGGGTGCCGGCGCTTGCAAACGAAATTGTCGTGCTCATGCCCGAACCACCATGTCGTCAACTGTGGAAGTTGGTGCGCCAGGACGCCGGCTTGGCCGCGGCCTGCCTCGAGGTGATGGGCGATCCGCAGCGCTTTCGAACCAAGGCAGCGTCGGCCACCATGGTCATGCACCGTCTCAACTGCCTTGACAAGCTTCCAAGCTCGGCACGCCTTGCCTGTGTGCTCGTCGACGATGTGGTGGCCGTGTCGCGTACTGGTCGCCTTGCGCTACAGCGTGTTGCCGAGCGTACACTCCGTCGCGTTCTTCGTGCGCTTGTGGCTGCCGGTGAGCACGCGGGTGTCGAGCAGGCACAGCGGTTGTACCGTACCTACACGAATTCGTCGTCGCGGCCGCTCGTCATGAACACTTCGCTTTTGTCCGTACTGCTGCAAACATCGGGCGACGACACGAGCGCGGCGACTCCAGTCACGCCGCTTGTTGACATATCTTCCGACGACGCGTCGACCACCCCAAGTGCTCCGGCGACGCCCGTCACCCCGACTGTTGGGGGGAACATTGAGTGTGCGCCTTGGCCCAATGGCAACCAGCGTTTGCACGGCTGGCACGTGTCGAATCTGCTGAAGCAGTGGTGCAGCGACCGACGCTGGGCGCGAGGCAGTGAGCTGGCTGCCGCGGCTGCATCGGCGACCAAGACGGTGACACGCGTGGCGGCGGCACGGTGTGCTCGCATGCTGCTGGAGCTCGACGAGACGTCATTGCAGCAAATTTTGCCGCACGCACGCATGGATGTGGTGCTGGCGAGTGTACGCTGCGGCCTCGAGGCGGCCGATGAGGCACGCATGAGTTTGCGAGCCATGGAGGAGGACGAGTGGAGCGACGCGACCGCCGCTTCGACCGAGGTGCACGTTCCTCTGCTCGATGTAGTCGCACGTGTGGTGGTCCAGCGCGCAACTGCCGAGCAGCAGAGCGCGATGGATGTGCACGAGGAGGCGGACCTTGTCGAGTCTATTGGTTTGCTGTATGCGCGTGCCTCGCCCGACTGGTTTGGCATTGCCGAGTCGCAGCGGTTTGCGCCCGTCGAGTTTGTGTGTCGGGCACTTTCGCGAGCCGTTGTGTTTCTCCGGCAGGGGTTGTGGCAGCCACGTTATGTGCAAGTGGCGCTTCAGTCGATTGCGGGCGTGACGACACAGGCGGACATTGGACATTGGATGAAGGAGGCGACCACGGGCAAGGCTGTGTTTCGCACCACGGTGCGTCATGTCTATGCGCTTTTTCAGTTATTGATGCGCGGTGCGGTTGCGGTGACACGCAAGCCTGGTTGTGAGCTGGCGATGCTTACACGCGAGTTGGGCCAGGTGTTGCACTCGCCGGCGCTCACGGGCGGTGCGACGGCACGTGAACTGGCGCTGGATGTGCGCCAGCCGGAGTTCATGCGAGAGGCACTGCGTCGCGCTGCGTTTCACATTGCGCGAGTGGACATTGACGAGGCGAACTTGCAGGCGATGGATAGTGTACAACCGTTGATGCAAATGGGCTTTGAGGAGCGCTCGGGCGACGACGACGAGGACGCAGCGAACGGCGGTCGCGATAAGAATCTCGAGCAACTAGGGGGTCTTGAGGCGGACGACTGCTACGAAGACGTGGACCGTCAGGCAGAGATGGCAGCTGCGTCCGCTTCCTCGTCGGCGACCGGCGGGAATCGGTCGCGCAACGTGTTCATTGCGGAATTTCTGGCGGACGCAGAGATTTTGCGAGACATTTTGGAGAACATGGGGCATCTGGGTTGGGTGGAGCGACGACAATTTGAGGAGAGCTGGGCGTCGTTGTTGAGTGTCTTGGGGAGCACAATGTCGTCCGAGAGCAACATGGGGGGCGATGAGAGCGAGACAGTGAGTGGGTCGCGCGAGGAGGACGCGCGTCTCGTGCTGCTGGGTGTGCGTGGAGTGACGGCCCTGCTGTTACGTAGCATGTGCGAGCCCATCATGGGCGATCCGCACCAAGGCTGTGTGCAGCATGTACCGCGACGCCACGATATGCACTTTCTCGAGGAGCAGCGCAATGGGAAGCGACTATTGCGCCCACGCGGATTGCTTGCAGAGGCGCTGAGTGGCGAGAGTCGCTACTGCACTGGCTTTTCGTTCCAGACAATTGCCTCGGGCACGACGACGACGACGCGACTTGGTATCAGTGCCGGTGGTGCGGCGAGTGCCTTTCTCACGCGATCCGGCTCGCGCTACCTGGGCCGCAACGTGGAACGTGTGACAGAAACGCGTTCGCGCTACGGCCAGGTAAGTGTACATCACTTGCGTGTGGCGTGTTCGGCGGACGGCGTTGGTGAGTTTGGCCTGATGGACAGCGGTGGTGGCGACTCAGAAGGGAAGCGCGGTGGACGAGACAGGGCGGGCACGTCGGGGTCGATGGTGGCGTCGGCACGCGTGGTGGTGGGACCTTTGGAGGCGCTGATTGAGGCGGCACGTGTTGAGGTGGCACCCTGTCTGCGGATTGTATTGGATCTGATGGAGAACCGACTGCGAGCGTCCGCGCCATTGGCGGCGCTGCACGCCACTTGCCGGTCGGTGCTGTTGCTGTCGGACTTGTTCTCGCGCGTTGCTCAGTGGGAGTGGCTACGCCGCGTGTTTGGCGAGCTGATTGCAACGCACGCCGTTGAAGATGTGATGGTACGACAGTATCTGATTGTGGGGCTGAGCAAGGCGACAGCCGTGCTAGGTAGTGACACGATGGGGCAGGGACCGCCATTGGGTGTGCTGCTGGAGAGTGCGATTGTAAGTGGGCGTCCGGCGCTGCAGTACGCCGCACTGCACAGTGTGCTGATGCTTGCGGAGGGAACCATCTCGCACGTGGTGGTGACGTTGATTCCGCCCGTCATGGAGTTTTGTCTGGGAGTGCTACTGAGTGGCGCAGACTATCCGATGGCGTTGCAGTTGGTAGCGGTTGCGGTGTGTGTGGAGCTGGGACGGCAGTTTCCGCAGGAGATGGGTGAGATGGACTACACGCGACGGGCCGTGATGGCGACGTTGGTGGTTGCGAGCAACGACGTGCACACGCCCCAGCCGGTGTTTGAGTCGGTCATGGTGGGTCTGGAGCAGTTGTTGCTCACCTTCACGCTCTCTCGGTCGAATCGCGAGACTATTTCCACCCTAGGCGCAGACAAGGCGCGCTCAGGGAGGTTCAAACGGGCGCTATCGGCGCTGGGACTCACGCTAACGTGCATGTACACGCGTGCGCAAGAGAGCAAGCTGAACATTGACTTGTCGACGGGTGCCGACCCGACTGACCGGGCGGCAGTTATGGGCGACTCGCCGTCCTCCTCGCCTCACCCCCAGCAGCAACAGCTGCAAGAGACACCTCACTTGCACGTTATGGAGCGACTCAGCGCCCTCCTGGACAAGATCCGTCGCGGCAATGGCTACGAGGCGCGTCGGGTCAGTGGTGTTGTACCTCATTTGCTCGCCGACTTTTTCCCAACGCAGCAAATTGTTTCGACGGTCATGGGTGAGTTTCTGACGGACCAGCAGGCGCACCCGGGTCTCCTTGCAACCATTGTCTTTGAGACCTTTGCTTTTCTTCAATTCCGTGGCCAACACGTAAGAAACGGGTCAAAGTGAAAGTGGATTGTTATTTTTTTATTTTTTTATTTTTTTTATTTTTTTTTTAGAATACGATCAAGGAGTGGGTTCTGCTGTCGCTTGCATCGTTTACGCAGAAGCGTCCTTTGTCCCTCTCGCTCTGGTCCCTCACGTGCCTCTTTACGGCGGTTTCGCGCAACCGATGGCTCAGGACTCTTCAAGAGCATCTCATTCCATTGCAGGACACCTTTATGGCCGTAAGCTCACAGCCAGACAAACCTTGTGTTTATATATGCGAACTCACTGTCATTTCCGGTCTGTGTGTGTGTGTGTGTGTGTGCGTGTGTGTTTCTATAGAATCCACAAGACAAACAGATGTTTGTTGTGTCTGGGTATGACTTCTTCATGTACCAGGACCTCACCGAGCACGAGAAGGGCGCCTTTCTCGCCGTCTTTGCCCCTCTCACCGACACTCCCTTTCCCGAGGTATGCTCCATTTTGTTAGTTATTCCATTATATCCTATAATGGGTAAATATTTTTTTTGTGTGTAGCTCTGTGCTGCTTGTGGGCTGTTAGATACAGCTGATGGCATTTGAGAACGGAGCCTTTTTCTTGAATAAAAATAATATTGTATAATTAATAAGAAAATAAAAAGAGAATCGAGAGCTGTAATAATTAATAATAATAATAATTCATGGCGATGAATAATTTATAGACAAAATCGACAAAAACAGACAAAACTTAATAATACATTTCATTTTGCTTTTCTATTGGAGTGAAGAGAACGCCGACTGGCAGCATTGAGCAATGGCAAAGATACTGTATGCGTTTGCCAATGGGCTTTCGAGACGAAAGTTTTTCGGTGAAGATTCGTTGACGGATGAGACACTTCGCGAAGAGCTGTTTCCGGAGATGGCACACGATGGTACGCCTGGGGGCAGTGTTGATGCGCGCGCGAGAGGGCGCGTCGACGAAGCGACAGAGAGAAAAAAAAAGAAGAGAGAGAGGAGAGAATTGAAAATGTGTTGATAGCGTACGAGACACTGCGCGAGCGATTTGAGGCGGCGCTCACGGCCGCAGCATCGAACGATTGGGACACGACGGCGCTCGATGCGCATCTGAACAGTATTGGGAGCGAGCAGGCGGAGACGGATGCGCTTGTGAAGCTGTGGAAGGCGCAGCGGGCGCGAGTGCACGCCGAAATGGTCTCCAAGTCGCGGTTTGGCGCCAGCCTGGACGACGCTGCCTGGCGCATTGATGTCAAGACGCGCTCCCGTCACATTAGCCAGTTGAACGAGAACACCGCTGTTGTACAACTGTCCATTCGCAACCGAAACAGTATCAAATTATTATTACATTGTAAACTTTGTCATCTCGCTCTGTGCTGATTCTCTTGTCTGTTTTCCATAGGCGACGATGCAACGGCTGTGCGGTTTGAGGCAGACGAAGATCAGCTGCGAAAGTTTGTGGACGATATGGATGCAGTGGAGGCGCGTCTGGCTGAGGCAGCCAGTGCCAAGACGGGTGCGTCCAGGAGAGTAAAGCAATAACATCGACTGACGTCTGATGATTGAAGTTCCAATATGCATGGGAGTGTTTACACTGCGTTCGGTTTCATGTATTGCTTAAGATGAGAATGGGTGTATTCATTCACACACACACACACACACACACACACATACACACACACACACACACACATACACACACACACACACACACACACACACACACAATTGCTTTGCAAATTAGTACTAAATGTCGTTTGTGAAACATGCGGTTATTGAAGGCGGTCTGGCCGTCTGGGACTCCAGCCGGGTAGAGGGTGGGGTACCCGCGACAAACATTGAAATAATTTGATCTGAATTTGAAGAGATGAGCATCTCTTCAAGAAACTCGTCAGAGTAACAACTAACAAATAACAGACATGTTTAGCTTGTTCACTATGACTTTCTACAGCAATCGATGCAAAATACACCAATTTTATTCTGGAAAAAAGTATTTTTGAATTGCTCGGAAATTGCTCGTTTCTCATCTCTCTCGTCTGCCAACCTGACAGCTTCCGAGGCTGCTCTCTTGCCGCCATTAACCGAGAAAGGGTATGTCTAAAGTGATAGAAGAAGAAACCATCGGGAAAAGAGGGCATTTAGGGCAAACTTACGTTGGTCGAGGAAAAAGAAGTTCGTCATGACAACGCTGCAATGCCAAATCACTTATTTTTTACCCTTCCTCCTGTAGTTGTATCCCCCCCACCCTCACCACCACTCACCACTCACTCACCACCCACCACCCCTTTTCCATACCCCTTCCCACACACACCACCATTGGAATGGCATCAACGAAGCGGGCTCGATTAGAGTTGATGGAAGAAGCGGTGGACCTTACAGCGCCGCTCTATCCGGCGCTTCGGCGTGCCTCGTCCTCGGACAGCCTTGGAAACGACTCTGGAGTGTCGGCTGATACTGTTGACGACTTGAGCGCACGAGAATTGCCGGTTGCGACAGAGTCATGCGACGAAGTTCAGACGACGACGATTTTGCAACCGAATGTGTCGTCGTTGCAATACCGATTTGCGACGCCGTCACGATCGACATCGCTTGTCCAGGGCCACCGCGTTGCCACTGGCGAACCTATTGTGGCCAAACGTGTTGCCAGGGATTGCGTAGATCGCTTCTTCGCAACCGAGGGGCTCATTCTGTCGCTTCTGACGCGAGGCGCCACGAATATTTCACGCTCCATTGCAAATGTCGTCGATACGACCATCGCTGATGACGGATCGCTTATGCTTGTGCTTGATCGTCCCTATGGCATGGACTTGCACTCTCTTTTGCGCCAGCGCAAGAAGTTCTCGGAGCCAGAGGCGCGATCGCTTTTTCGCAACATTTTTGCGGCGATTTGTCACTCGCACCGTCATGGGGTCGCCCTAGGCGCCCTCAAGCTCTCCAGCGTGCGTGTGTTGGAGGAAGCCCGCGAGGACGGAAGGTAATCCTTCATCCTTATAAAATAACCGCCTCCCAAGGGGCGTACACACAGAGATAGTCTCTCTGTGGACTGTGCGAGAATATTTAATCATCCAACAACCCGTTTTTTTTTTTTTTTTTTTTTTGTTTTTGTGTTATTCTTCTAGATTTATTCGGACAGGTGTGGTCACCGATTTGCAGCACGCAATGTTTGTGGCTGAGCAACCATGCCAGAGTCGTGCATCACCCGCCTACCTGTCACCCGAGTGCTGTACTCTCGACTCGACGACTCCCTCTACAACAATTGACGTGCGTGCGTGCGACATGTGGTCGCTGGGCATCATGTTGTATGCGCTGCTGGTGGGCCGCTACCCGTTTGTCGCCGACAACCTGGACAGCCTCAAGGCGTGTATTCTACAGGGCCAAGTGGTCTTCCCAGAACACGTCTCACCGAGCGCACAGTCTCTGGTGCGCGCGTTGCTTCATCCCTCCCCCACAAGTCGTGCCACCCTCTCCACGGTGCTGCGCCACCAATGGACACGCGTCTCACCCACCTTGACTACCAGTAACACAGGAGAAAGTACAACCGTCTCCTCCAACACGACAAACACCAGCCGCCTGGCCATGCCATCGCGGAAACGACACTTTGAGGAGACGATTGATGACCAGTGCGTGCCCTCCTGACCATTTTTACCACCTTTCAAAAGCAAAAATACATACAACAAATGATGCACAAATGATTCTTCGTTCGTCCATCGCATTGCAGAAAAAGGAACAAGAGGATGCGTATATTTCCATGAGAGAAGAAGATGGAGACAGAGAGGGAAAGTGATAGAGAAGATCCATCACAAGTGAGCAAATGGCGAATGAAATCACATGTGCACTCCATCATTTGCTCTCCTCAACAGATTTGCACTCGTCCGCATAGCTCACTGGCACAAAGGCCTGCAAGTGCGCAATGAACTCCTCCAGTGCGCACAGAGTGCCATCCGAGCCTTTTCGTGTCTCTTTGCAGAATCCCATCTTCTGCACTTTTCCGTTGTAAAGAGCGCGCACAAACCGCTTTCCCGTTTTCCTATATTTTGTCAAAAGATTACGGCTAGCAATGGATTCGCCAGGGATACTACCTCTCCGTGAATGTCTCAAGAGTGACATTGGCGGCAAAGCGGGGCCATTCGCCATCGAAACAGTCGAGTGCAACCAGAAGAGGTGCAACAGTCGTGTCGTGACCACTGAAAAGGTAAATAATAGAGAGAGAATGAGACAGGTACGACTCGTGTAAATAATAGAGAGAAAAAGAATGAGATCACACACACAGACACAGTACGGTAAGAGAGAGAAAGAACAGATTGTGAGAAAGAACCAAAAAAACAAAAAAAAAAGCAAACAAACAAACAAACAAACAATGTGATAGACTGAGTCAAGTGAAAATATTGCACCTGAAAACCATGAAGCGAACCGACTGTTGCTCCGGTGCAACTTTTAGTGGCGTAATAAGCTCATTTAAAAACCGCCCTGAGCCCAGTCGGATCATCTCCCGACTACGCTCAAACCCTCCAAACCATTGCAATACAGACAAGTGACTCGCCTCCAACACCATTTCCTCCGTCACTCCCTATGCAAAGCAGACACGCACGCAATTGTTTCAGACTCACTCGCTCGTTTAGGACTGGCTGTACCTTTGGCAGAGCAATTCCGTGTGCTACTCGACAGCTAAACTCGTCAAAGAGCCCATGAACACTGGGAAGATGCTCCACTTCAGTGCCCAACGCCTACAAAAAGACAGTTTCTTCACACTCGATCGCTGCATTGCTTGAATACCTTTGCAAATGTCTTGCGTAGTGCCGCTGAACGAGGGTTAAAATCATCTGTGTACTCCTGACTGCGCTGCCAGGCCTTCTTCAAATCGCCCAGCCGACGACACCGTCCCGTGTTGGGGTACATCGTCTCCACTCGCTCTTGCACTGTACACATTGGAATTCAGAGAGAGGTCGATATCTCTCGTATTTTCTCTACCGGTATGAATGATCACAGGCTCGCCGGACTTCTCACGTTTATCTAATGGAAACATAGCACCGAGAAGATGCTGCACACTCTCAATGGCACGTTGAATAGTCGTCGCGCGAATGTGCACCTACACACACCATAGTGATCATATCATGAGACGCGACGAAGGAACGTGCCAGCCAGTCACGTACCGTGTCCTTGCAGTACACATCAATAAAGCCCAGTTGGTCGCTGTACAGCGTGCGTAGTCGCGCCCCCAGCTCGACCAGCTGCCATTTGCCGACTTCCGTCAACTACACAATGACAAACCGCACAGACACACCCCAAAAGAAATTAAGAATATAGAAAAAAAAACCCCCCTTTTCTGTACCTGTCCAGAGTAGCAGGTTCCCTTCAGAGCCTGGCGATCCGGATAGTGCAGCAGCTGGTAGGCGGCGGGGGCAACGTGCGGCATCGGGTCTGCTGCGACATCCGTGCGTGATGATGACGAGGCGTTTTGGGTTGCGTCGACGCACGACAGCGCACTCAGCGACGGCGGACAGCGCCACTCCACAGGGTGCATGTCCACGCGCAATGCCCCGGAGGTCCTCGCGCCGTGACGGTGCGTCACCTGCACCAGGTCGAGCCGCAGATCGTCGGGATAGAGCGCCGTGAGCTCCCGTGCGCTCGGCAAATGGAACGTTGGTGCGCCGAGAACCTCTCGCACGCGCGTTGTCGGCTCCTGATGCGCATACACTCGCGCCCCGCTCTCCTCTTGCACACTCCCCACACTATAGCACACTGCTGCGGCACCCAC
>CALSCP010002595.1:0-27328 GCA_943704425.1 Ministeria vibrans ATCC 50519
ATTATTATTATTATTATTATTATTATTATTATTATTATTATTATTATTATTATTATTATTATTATTATTATTATTATTATTACTATTATTACTATTATTATTATTATTATTATTATTATTATTATTAGTATATTATTATTATTATTATTATTATTATTATTATTATTATTAGTATTATATTATTATTATTATTATTATTATTATTATTATTATTATTATTATTATTATTAATTATTTATTATTAATCATTATTCTTTTTCTTTATATATTTTGTAGAGCCCTTCGCAGGCATCGGGCAACACGGATCCCGTTGGAAACTTTGTGGGCCAGTTTGCGAGCATGAAGCTGCTCACCGGTGTGTTCCCGCCCACGATTATCTCGTGTCCCTTTGAAACTTCCAACACAAACAACATGATGCGCACCTGCACTGGTTCGTCCCTGGGCGACATGTGTACTTTCAGTTGTACCACCGCCGGCTACTCTTTGGTTAATGTCGCGGGAGACACCTCGACAAACACACGCACGTGTCAGGCGACCGGCACCTGGAGTGGCTCACCATTTTCCTGCCGCTCCTCCATGCCCTACATGTCGTTCAATGCTGCGTCATTGACGACGTCAACTACTTGGAGCGCTAGCGCCGTTCAGTCACACAACACCCAGTTTACTTTTGAGTTTAACGCGCTACCCACCACCGCGACCGCCACGGCCGCCAACATGCCCTCCATCTCCAAGGCCATCATCTTTACTGGTAGCGCGAGCGAAGGGATGCGTTTCGCCTCCAACGGCGTCTCCACTTCCTTCTCGGCGCTCCCCGACATGCGCTCTTCGCAGTCCATCTCACTCGAGTTCTGGCTGCAATTGCCCGACTTTAATCGCGAGATGATTCTCTTTGAGACGGGCGACGCCACGTCGGGCCTGGCCATCATCTTTCAGGGTGACGTGCTCATTTTCGCCGCGACCACCGCCCAGGACACCCATGTGTTTGTTACGTCGCGTCTCAATGCGACCCTTCTCAACACCTTCTTCCAGCTCATCACCGTGGTCGACCGTGACACAAGCATGCTTCGTGTCTTCATCAACGGCATGCAAATTGGCGCGACTCCCTTTGGTGGCCCCGAGGCCTGCTCGACACTTGCGAGCAACAATGTTGCCACTTGCGGCGCCTGGTCTAGCCTCAATGTTGCCGGTATCGGTGCCGTGTTTAACTCGCTCGGTGGCTTCCCATCAGGCTTCATCATTGGCACCACTGCTGCACAGTTTATGAACACGTTCCAGGGTCAATTGGCCCTCT
Organism: Ministeria vibrans ATCC 50519; assembly: GCA_943704425.1. Taxonomy (NCBI): domain Eukaryota; class Filasterea; order Ministeriida; family Ministeriidae; genus Ministeria; species Ministeria vibrans. The sequence continues at coordinate 1,292 of CALSCP010002595.1, forward strand.
TCAATGTGTACGACTATGCTGTGTCGCCCAGCTGTGGCAATGTTGCGCGTGTCGCCTCCTCCACTGTGACACGCATGTGCACCGGCACCTCCGCCTACGACCACCAAACGTGCGCGCTCAGCTGCACCTTTGCCCCCGATGTGTTTTCGGGCTCCACCTCGCGCATGTGTCAGCTCACGGGAACCTTCTCGGGCTCGTTTGCCTCGTGTTCGCCGGCCACAGGAGGGTGCTCTGCGCCGGGTGTTGCCCCAGGCGGCGGCTCTATCACCTGCTCTAATGGCCACGCTACGGGAAGCGTCTGTACCTACTCGAGCATTGTGTGTCCCAGCGGCCAGAGTGTCTCTGGTCTCACCACTTTGACGTGCATCAGTGGCAAGTGGACTGCAACTGCGCCGACGTGTGAGTCAAATCGTCGCCCTACCTTTCAGGTGGGCCAACTCACGGGCGTTGGTTCGTCATGGCGAACTGTGACCACCGCCGCGGTGCCTCACCCGGCCGTGTTTGCGTTGCCCCAGGGTGTCCTTGTGTCGGGCCAGAGCGCTTCGACACGCCAGTGTGTGCCCCAGGTGCGCAACGTTGTCAAGGGCTCCTTTCAGATTCGTTGCCGTGCTCCCCAGGCCAGCCCGACCACAGTTGTGCCCAACGTGGTCTCGGTTCCTTTCATGGTGGCCGAACTCGGCACCCAAACAACTCCCGGCGGCCGTCGTCTGGAGGTGGGCAGTTCGATTCGCGCGGGCAGCAACATTGTCTACGATCCCCTCGTCAGCGTTCCCAACCCAGTTGTCTTCTCGCAAATGCAGACTCTCACCGCTGACGCTTGGGTTCACGCTCGTCAAGTGGTTTCGTCGTGCGGCAACAGCATTGGCGTGCGTTTGGAAGTTCCTGGCGGCGCTCCCGCCTACAGCACACCCGAACAAATTGTGTGGGTGGCACTCACGCAAAATTTTGCCACCGAGTTTACGCCAACTGGCCTCGCCGTTCTGAGTCGTGCTCGCCTCCCGTCGACACTCCTTGCGCACGGCACAGTCAACTACCCCTTCACGCTTACGCTCACCGAACCGCCCCTCATCTTTGCCCAGATGCAGAGTATCATGGGTGGCGATCCTGCTATTACTGCCATGTCGGCCATCAGCACGACGCACGCAACGCTTCGCATTCAAGAGGAGCAAGTGAGCGACACCGAGACGGCGCACGTTCCTGAAAAAATGGGGTTCTTTTACATCCAATCTCCCGTCGTTGTTTACTCGCACGCGGTCGACTGCGGCGATCCATCCACCGCAGCGCTCGTGGGCGACGGTGTGCCCTGTTCGTCTTGGTCCTTTGGCACCAACTGCACCGACGCCTGTGGCGCAGGATTCTACCCAACTTCCGTGATGATGACCTCCACAATCACGTGCCAGCGAAACCCGCCCTTCTGGACCAACTCTTCTCTCTTGTGTGGTCCTTGCACGCGTGTGACAGCGTGCAATGCGTCCGTCACCTGTACGTCGGCGACCTCCAGTCGTTGCCCCACCTGTTCGGCCGGTACCTACCTTATGGGTGCCGCGAGCGCAACCACCGCAGACTCGTGCCCTGCGTGCGCCACGTCGCTCACCTTCTGCGATATGCTCGACACCAACTGTGGACCCATGGCAGGTGCGACGGCAAACACACGTTGCAAGACGTGTCAGACGGGCCCACCCGGTGTGATGCTCAATCCGACAACGGGCCTGTGCGAGGACGTCAACGTGCCCCCGTACGCTGTGACCCTGAGCGAGGTGTCAGTTGCCGAATCGGCTGCCATTGGCACCGTGGTCGGCACACTTTCGACTCAAGACTACGATCCTGCCGACACCTCGTTCACCTACACACTTGATGCGCAAATTCCCGCTGGTCTGTTTGCCCTTGCATCGGGCAACCAGATTGTCGTGAATCAAACGCTTGACCACGAAGCGTCTATGCTTGCAAATTTGACCGTGACCTCCACCGACGCCGGCGGCCTCTCGCTCACCGTCGAGATTCCCATTGTGATTGGTAACGTCGAAGAGGCCCCCACCAATCTGATGTTGACCGCATCCAGCGTCGTCGATGGCCTCCCTCGCGTGCACATTGGTTCGCCAGTCGACACGGTCGTGGGCACGCTGTCGGCCACCGACAACTTTGGCAATGGTGGTCAGCTCAACTTTGCGGTGGTGTCCTCATCGGTGACAGGACTCTTTACGGTGCGTCAATTCAATGTGCTCATGCTTGCCCTGGTGCCACAGGCTTCGGATGCTGTCGAAGGATTCCTCACAGTAACCGTGCAGGCCACGGACGCGCAAGGCGACGTGTCACAACCACAGGCTTTCCGACTGTACGTTGACGAGACGGGTGTGCCCACACCTACCATTGCGTGGAATGCCGAGTCGATTAGCTCACCTATCTGGGCGCCCTCATCTCAGTCAAGCCTGCAACAGTTTGGTTTCAGCTGGGGCATCAGCGCACCGCCTCTGATGAACGCCTCGTCACCACTGAACGCCGACATCATCAAGGCCATCGACTGCAGCGCAACTAGTGGCATTTTTATGGACCGCAACACTGGCGGCTCTGTGCCATTCCAGGACACTGGGTTGGCCATGTCGGGTGTCACTTTTGAGGCGTTTATCAAGCCCAACTCTCTCAACACGCAACGCCAGGCCATCCTTGAGGCCGGTGGCGATGGTTATGGCATGAGCATTGTCCTCGATGGTGCAGTCTTATCGTTTCATCTGTCGCTCAATTTTGTTGATCAGCCCTCTATTAGCACCAGTCTCACCGCCGACGACATCCAGGACTTTGTCAAGATTGCGCTGGTGGTGGACAACCGCGGTGCGGCGCCCTACAATCGTACCCTGTACGTCAATGGCCAGGTCGTTGGTGCGATGAGTGCAGCTGAGCCACAGTGGTCGGGTGGCGATGCCAGTCGAGTGTGTGGCACCTCGGCGAAGATTGGAGGCTTTGCAGTACCTCCTTCGCCGCCCTACTCCAACTTTGACGGTCAGCTGGCCCTTCTCAATTTTTACAATCGCCCGCTCACCACCGACGAGGTGACGCGCAACTGTGGCTCTTTGCCCGTCAACTCGGCGCTCAGTGTGTCGTGTGTACCGGGCAATGGTTACGCCTCGCAGTGCTCGTTTGGGTGCTTCAACGTAGACGAGGAGCTTTCGGACGCGACAGAGTCTCGCTTGTGTACCAACACGCGCCTCTGGTCGGGGTTCACACCCGTGTGTCAGCCGATCACGTGCGACGTTATTCCTACGCCTTACCCCCTGACTAAGACGTGTACCAACGACATTGTTGGCGCCACTTGTACCATCTCGTGTGCTACAGGCATGGTCGCGACTGGGTCAACGACGCGCACTTGCGGCAACAGTGGCGCCTGGGATGGAACTCCCATGACTTGCGCGTTGCCCGTGGCCCGCTACAATTGGAATGCGGCGGCGCCAGGTACGACGCCCATGACCGAGTGGCAAGAGACTCAGTCACCGAGCGTTGCCAGCTTTGTGTGGAGCGTTGGCAGCGGAAGTAAGCTCTACCTTGACGGCATCATTGATGACCCGATGGCGGTGGGTGTCACGCAGGCATTCTTTTTTGACGGCGGCATTGTGGGACGATTTGAGCTTGGTAGTGGCAGCGGCAGCCACTCGTTCTTTGATGTGACGGGCCTGGGCGTCACCTCCTCCACTCTCTCGATGTGGTTCCAGCCCTCGTGCCTGAGCGACGCATCGAAACAGTTGCTGTTCGAAACGGGTGGCACCGTTCACGGCACGTCCATTGTGTTGATGGGCCGCGACCTGTATGCAGCCTTTGTCGCCGACTCCATCCCGGTCAGCCTCAAGTATACGCTTACGAACGAGATTGCTTCCCACATGATTCACGTGGTTCTGCATCTCAATGTCGCAGCGGGCACGCGTACTCTCTTTGTCAACGGTGTCAAGGCGGGTTCCGTCGCGCTCGTTGGCCCCGCCTGGACGGGTAATAATCTTGCCGGCCTGGGTGGCGTCAACACAAACGAAGCGACCCCCGATATTGGTGGGTTTCCTCCCACGGGACCCTCCGTCCCTGCTGGCTACACCGGTCCGTTGGAGTCGGCGTCCCTTGAAAATTTCCATGGTTACATTGCCGCTTTCTCAGTGGACCCTTCGATTGTGAGTGATGCCCAGGCACTTCTTCAGTGTGGCACCGAGCCCAGTGTCATCGCCAATGGTGTGCGTGTGTGCACCGGTACGGGCTACCGCGACACCTGCACACTGACGTGCAATACCGGCTTTTCGCTGGTCGGCAACGTCGGCAACAGCAATGTGCGTACCTGCCAAGCGAACCGCATGTGGAGTGGTAGCAATTTTGAGTGTCGCAGCAACATTCCTTATATGTTGTGGAATGCTTCGGCGCTGCATTCGAACGGCGTCGACTGGCCCGTCGACTCTATTTCGCGCTACACTGCGGGACAGTACACTTTCAACAAGGCGGTGACTACCGTGCCCGTGAGCACGCCTGTGGACTCCGGTGTGACCCGTGCCATTGTGTTTGATGGTTCCTCCAGCGCCATCTTCAAGGTGAACACGGTTACCACTGGCTGGCTTAACATTCCCGGTCGTCTCACCGCCCAGTCGGCGTCTATCGAAATCTGGTTCCGCATAGCGTCGTCCAACCAACGCACTGTGTTCTTCGAGGTTGGCGGCAACGTCAACGGCCTCTCGCTTGCCATCGTCGAAGGCTACTTTGTTCTGTCGACTTCCGCCGGCCCAGGCAATGTCTTCCGCGAGCAGGTTCTTATTCGCCCCGAGTGGATGAACACACTTACTCAGGCACTGTTGGTGGTCGATGACAACGACGATCGTCGCGATCTCTACATTAACGGCGAGCGTGTCATTACGGGCTCTTTTGGAGGTCCATGGTAAGGGAGGAGGATGATTTTAATTAATATAGAGAGTGAGAGAGAAAGATAGAGAGAGAGAGAGAGAGGGGGAGAAGAAGGAGGAGGAGGAGAGAATGTGTAGAGTTGAATTGCGGAGCGAAAAAAAACCCCCTTCCTCTCTAAATTCTGATGCATTCTGTTTGTTTGACAGGTGTAACAGTAACCCGACACGATGCGACACATGGGCAGGTACCGACCCCGTTGGCCTGGGCAACGATGCTGGCACTACAGGCGGCTACCCGACGGGCAAGCCACTTGCCTCGATTCTGCCTTACTCGCCGTTTGTGGGCGAGGTGGCTCTGATTCGCGTGTATGACTCGGTTTTGAGTTCGTGCACCCCCGAGCCGTCGGTCATCAATGCGCCCGGCACCAAGGTGTGCACCACGGGAGCGCCCTTTTACAACGGTCAGTCGTGTACCATGGCATGTCCGGCGGGTGCCGTGCTTGTCGGCAGCGCCTACCGCGAATGTCTGCCCAATGGTCAGTGGTCTGGCATGCCCGCGAGCTGCGAGCTTTCCTGCCCCGATCCGGGCATGTCTGCGTTTGGAACGCGTTCCTGCACCAACGCAGTTCTGGGCGAGGGTGTCTCGTGCACCTACACCGTCAATTGCACGGGTATTCCCAACACTGGTCCAACAGGTGTCCTGACCACAACCTGTGTTGGCGGCGCGTGGACCGCGCCTCCGCCTACGTGCGCGCCTCTGTCGCGCACCACTATTCAGATGGGCACTATTCACGCCGTGTCCAGCGCGTGGCAGACAGTGACCGTCTCAAGCAACATCCAAGACCCCATTGCCTTTGCCCAGCCTGCTCAAATCACTAGCACGGCCGCCACCGCAGTTTGTGTCCCTCAGGTTCTATTTCAAACCTTGAAAGAAATGTGTACTAATAATTATTCCTCTCCCTACTTTAGATCCGCAATGTCGCTGTGGGCTCGTTTGAGATTCGTTGTCAACCACCAACGGGCGCTTCGACGACTACGACGGCATCCATTGGCTGGCTGGTGGTTGAACAGGGCGTGCACACCACACCGGGTGGACTTAAGCTTATGGCAAGTCGTGAGCGCACCGATGCCGATGTACTTCGTTCCCAGTGGCCCACGGCCGACTTTAGTGCCGCCGGAATTCCTTCAACGGCTCTAGTTTTGTCGCAGACACAAACCTACGATAATGGCGTGCCGGGCTCGTCGGGTGTTCTTCACACACGTCAACGCAATGTTGCAAAGTCGCGTCTCGCCTGCTCTTTCTCCGGCACCTTCCAGTTTGCCTTGGAGGAAACCGAGTCCACTACTCTCAGTGCGGGGGCTACCAACGGCTACGAATCCGTGGGATGGATGGCCGTGAGCGCTCAGACGCCCACCACGGAGTACACTTCGGCGACGACCTTTGCAACTCTCTTCTCTATTGTCACTGACAATGTCATCACGCACACTCCCGCCTCCTACCCCTACGGCATCGCTGGTCTTCAAGCTCCCCCCGTTGTTCTCGGCCAGATGCAAACGTACGATGGAGTCGATCCGAGCTCAGTGCGCATTACCTCGCTTGACTCCTCTCAAGGTAAACCAAGAATTTAGTTCCGACCGCATTTCTTCTTCTTCTTCTTTTTTTTCTCTCTCTCTTTTTCTCTAAAAAATATATAATTATATATATGTATAATTATATAATATAATTAATTTTATCTTTTTTTTTTTTGTTGTTGTAGTGACCATTATGGTGCAGGAAGATCAGACATTCGACACGGAAGTGGAGCATACCACGGAAGTGGTGGGTCTCTTTAGTGCGTCTGAGCCAGTGCAGTTGCAGACACGTCTTGACTCGTGCGGTGACCCTGTCCGTGTGGGCATTGACACGACGACATGCTCATCGTTCTCGTTTGGCACCAACTGCACGCAGTCGTGTGCGGCCACGTACTACGTTTCGATGGGATCGGCGTCGACGGGAACGATTGAGTGCAAGCGCAACCCACCCGGCTGGACTGCCAGCAGCATTACGTGTGCGCCCTGTCCCATTATTTCGGGATGTAATGTGGCTTACACATGCGAAAATGGTCTCGTATCGAAATGCAACGAGTGCTCTGCCGGATTCTACCGTGTTGCCGGCAACTCGACTGTTTCGGACAAATGTGTGACATGCACTGTTGCGGCTGACATCGTGGGCTGTGTTGCTGTCGACACAACCTGTGACAAGGCAGGCTCGCAGGCAAACGCTCAATGCGCAAGCTGCACCTCGGGTGCACCCGGCTATGAGTTGCTCAATGGCAAGTGTGTCGATGTGAACAACCCACCGAGTGCTGTGAATCTTTTGGGTAATCATGATGTGGTCGAGGGTGCGCCGTCGGGTACGCTCGTGGGCCAGCTGATCACCGACGACCTTGACACCACACAGTCACACTTGTACGCCATTTCGGGTCAGTCTGTGTCGGGACTCTTCCAAGTGATACAAGTGGGTCCTCTGTTCTTCTTGGCGACCCTTGGCGTGCCCGACTTTGAGCCGACGAATGGCATGGCGACTGTGACAGTGGTATCAACCGACAGTGGAGTTCCGCCTCTGTTTATTTCGCAGCAGTTTACCATTGCCATCAACGACACCGACGATGCGCCCACAGCGGTACTGCTGAGTGCAAACAGTGTCCTTGAAAACCAACCGGCCAACACGGAAATTGGTGTGCTGAGCATCGAGGATGTAGATGACACATCCAACGCCTACACCTACACCATTGTGCCTGCTCAGAGTTACGCCTCCATTGGCTCGATTGTCGCCATCCAGACGATCGACTCTGGCGCGACGCTTCGCACTGTCGGCGCGGGCCCCAATTTTGAGGAAATGCCGACGGGTGGCTACCCCGTGGCGATCCAAGCGGTGAAGAAGAGCGACGCAACGAAACAGGCGACAACTGTTTTCATGGTGATTGCCCTCAACGCCAACGACGCGCCCACAGACATTTCACTGTCTCTGTCGGGTGTGCTCACGGAGAGTGCCTCCGTGGGCACACCTGTGGGTGTATTGCAAACCAAGGACGAGGACTCGTCACTCACCTTCACCTACACCATCACCAGTCAGTCGGTGCCTGGTGCCTTTGGCATCGAAGTTAACTCGCTTGTGGTAATGGGCGCTCTTGACTTTGAGTCGACGAACGGCAACTACAGCGTGCGCGTGCGCTCCACAGACTCGGCGGGCGCCTTCTTCGAGAAGACTTTCTTCATCGGGGTGGGTGACAGCAACGACTTGCCCACGGACATCCTCTTTTCGACGACGACCGTGAGCGAGGCTGCCGTAGTCGGTTCGCTTGTGGGTACCCTCTCCACAGTGGACCCCGATCCTCTGCAGACTGTCTTCACCTACTCGCTTGTGGTGGCGAACGCCTTCCTTGATATCCCCTCGGGCACCAACGAGGTGCGTGTCAAGGCGGCCATTGACTACGAGTCTCTTTTGGCGCCTCAGCAACTCTCGATGCTTGTGCAGACAACCGACTCGTCAGGCGGTGCCTTCCAAAAAACCATTGTGGTGTCCGTACTGAATGCCAACGATCCGCCCACGAACATCCTACTGAGCAGCTCGACCGTGGACGAGGGCAAGCCCAGCGGTACTCTGGTAGGCACGCTTTCGTCAGTGGACCCCGAGCCCACCGACACATTCACCTACAGCATCGTGGCGGGCTCGGCGGCCTTCCAAATTGTCGGTGACCAGTTGTTGACCGCTCAAGTGCTCAGCTTTGCAGCGATGCCGTCGGCCATGCTGACCATTCAGACGACGGATGCTCAAGGCGGTTCGTTCCAGAAGACCTTCACCATCACGGTGAGCAACACTAATGATGCTCCCACGGCCATTGTGCTCAGCGGCAGCCACACGATTGCGGAGAACACTGCAACGGGCACCACGATTGGAATGTTGAGCACCGTGGATCCCGACACAAGCGATGTTGTCTTCACCTATGCTGTGGTTGCATCCACCATTGCCGTGACTGTTCAAGGCAGTTTGTTGCTTATTGGCGCGCCCCCACCCAACTATGAGTTGCTTCCCAACGGTCAGGCTCTGGTGACACTCTCGTCGACGGACGCTCTGGGTGCGTCTGTGACACAGTCGTTCAATATTAGCGTGACCAACGTGGCCGAGCCGCCCGTGTTTGCGTTCCCCACCTACACCTTTGCTGTTGACGAGAACACGCCTATTGGCAGCGGTGTTGGTGTGGTGCTGGCGATGGACTCGGATTTGGGCTCGGTTGTGATGGAGTCGATCACAAGCGACACCTCAAACGGCCTCTTTGTCATTGACTCGACTCTTGGACTTATTTCGGTGAATGGCGCGCTGGACGCCGAGACTGCGCCTAACTTTGGCTACAAGCTGACGGTGACGGCCACGTCGGATGGCATGACAACGACCGCTGCGGTGACGATTACAGTGACGGACGTTAACGAGGCACCCATTGTGTACTACCGCGAACTGAGTGTGCGCGAGACGGCCGCTATCGGCACGGTGGTTGGTTCGATTCTTGCGGACGATCCCGAAAACCAGGCGCTCACCTACTCCATTGACCCGGCCACCAACGGCCCTGGCTACTTCAATTTGGCTTCGTCGTCGTCCAACTCGATTCTTGTGGCGTCGGCACTTTCGTTCACGGCGACCCCCGTCATCAACATCACTGTTGTCGTGCGCGACACGGAGGGCTTCTCGACGCGACAGACAATCAAGATTGTGGTCACTGACGTGAACACATTGCCGATCTTTGTTGGCTCGCTTGTGCGTCGTGCCCCCGAGTCGCTGTTGCCCGGCGAGGCCTTCGACACGCCCGTGATGGTCTCCGACGCAGACGTGATGGAGACATTCCGCTTCTCGATTTCGGGTGGCGACGGTGCCTCCGTGTTTTCCATCAACGCTACGAGTGGTCAGCTGCATCTCAATGCCGTGTCGCAGCTTGATTACGAGACCAAGTCGACATACCGAGTGGGCATTGTTGTGATTGACAGTGGTGGTGTGCCCGTCTCCACGACATACACTATTGACGTGGTCGATCGCAACGACCCGCCCGTGTTCCCCGCCCAGTCGCGCACTATTTCCGAAAACTCTGCGATCGGTGCCGTTGTTGGTGCGCCGTTGACGGCCACGGATAGTGATCTGCCACCTAACGCGATTACATTTTCAATTGCAAGTGGCAACGAGCAGGGTTACTTTAGCATCACGTCGGCAGGACAGCTGAAGGTGGCACGTGCAGGCCTCAACTATGAGTTTGAGGTGACCACGTACTATCTGACTGTGACAGCGACGGACGCGGCCAACCTACCCGGCGAGCGCAGCACCAACGCCACCATCACCATTTCGGTGACCAACGTTGCCGAAGCACCCACAAGCATCTCACTGTCGCCCACAACGGTCAACGAGAACGAGCCCATTGGCACCATTGTCGGCGTGCTGTCTACTGTTGATCCTGACGATGCTCTCAGCAACTCGCCTGGTCTTTTCTCGTACGCCATTGTCGGTGGTACAGGCCAAAACTCCTTCCGTGTGTTCATCTCGTCGGGTCTTTGGACTGTGCGTACAACGAAGGTCAGTATTTCAACGAAAACTCGAGTTGTTAAGTGATTTTTTCCCGTTGTTGTGTGTAGGTTCTCAACTTTGAGTCGGATGAGCCCACAATGACTCTGGACATTCAATCGACGGACACGACGGGTCTGCGCGTGACACAGACTGTCACGGTGACGTTGGTGGACGTGAACGAGGCGGGAGTGAGTGTGATTCTGAACGTGAATGGTCTTGCAACCTCCAAACCCAATGTGCCTTACCCCAGCAACTTGAATGCGGTCATCGGACAGGTATGGCCTTTTTTTTTTGTTGTTATTGATGCGTGTGTGTTTTGTCGATGCGTGTGGTGTTGATGCGTCTGTGAGTGTTGATGCGTCTTTTTGTGTTGCTGCGTCTCTCTGTGTTGGTGCGTCTGTGAGTGTTCATGCGTCTCTGTGTGTTTTGGTGTTTGGTAGGTGACTGCTGTGGGTGATCCGGACACGGGCGACACGCACACGTGCAGTGTGACGAACACTGCTGCGAGCAAAGGAACGGGGGAGGAGGGCACTCTGTTCCGTGTCCTCAATGGCGTCACCAACGATCTTGTGATTGCCCAGACACTGAGCAAGTCCAAGATGGCCATATACGATGTGACTGTGACATGTGTGGATGCCGGCTCGCCTGGTCTTACATCGGTGGGACTTCTGAGTGTATTTGTGCCCACCTCTGGAGCGGCCTTTGAATTCACTGTGGTGCCGTCGGGCTCGTTCAATCTGGGCACCACCATGCGTCAGTTGGCGGCGCTTGCTGGCGTGCCTGTCGACCAGCTGCAGGCCACTGGTGACGGGCAGACGTACGGCTCGACGCTCAACGGCGTGACTGTGGGTCGCCGGCGTGCAGTGACTGTAAGCGAGCGAGGCAAATGACGAATATATAATATTCATGTTTATTTTCTCCTTCGTTTTTTTTTTTTCTTCTTTCTCCGCAGGTGACTGGTACGGCTGGCGACTCGCGCAATGTGAGCGGAGTGGACATTGTGAATGCACTCGAGGATGCGATCCCTACCAACACACTGGGAATCACATCGTTTACCAACCCTGCCAGTGGCGTGGTGACGCGCCCGGCTGCGCAGAACAACAACGGCGGTGGCGGCACCAATGTCACTGTTGTTGTCATTGTTGTCATTGTGGTTGTGCTTATTGCTGCCATTATCGTCTTTGCTGTGTGGCACACGATGAAGAAGAAGACTAGTCTCACGCTTGTGCACAATCAGGGTGCCTCTCAAGAGGAGATATTAGCCGGTATGCGAAGACAAGTTCGGACATAAAATCACGAGTGAAACTGATTTGTTTTTGTTTTTCTGCCCCCTTGTTGTTGTTGTAGCTGCTGATCTGATGGGATCGATGATGATCAATCCACGCAGTAGCTTTACAATGCCCGGTACACTGGGAGAATCGGATACGTCGGGTGTGGAGGTGGATGCGGCCATTGTCACTGATTTTAACGTTGACGAGAACATTTACTTTACGTAAGCTCTCGGAAAAAAGGAGGCGGAGGAGAGTGGAGGGAGGGAATAGAGATATGCATTCTTAACATCCTTGTATTTGTAGACACGAAGCACCGACATACAAGAACCCATTGTTTGATGATGATGTGGAGGCAATGATGGCGGAAGAGATGGTGCAAAAACAGAGGGAGCGAGAGCAGCAGCCGCAGCCGCTGACGGTTGTGCAGGTTCGCGGCAAGGCCAGTGTGTACGACGATGTGGAAGGGAAAGCGCCACCTCAGTATGCCAAGCCATCCAGCAAAGTATAGAGAGCGAGAGAGGAGAGGAAGGATAAGAGGGGGGCGTTGCGAGAGAAAGGTAGAAAGAGAGAAATACCTTTTTATTATGATTATTTTAGTATATTTTATTGTGACGTTGAGAGAAATTTGAATGAAAACATCGCACTTTTTTGATTTGATCGAGAAGACAAAAACTGAATTCGAATCTGTATTACGTACACGGGAATATCAGCGTGATACAACAACCGCCATGGGCTGACCAACACGTACAGTCTCGCCGGGACGCACCACAAACTCCAACACCTCCTGACACTGACACGCATCATCACTATTGCTCTTCACAGGCACCGCTGCACTGACACTCGCACTGTTCTCATCACCATTCGTGCTCAATACAGTGCTTCCATCACCCACAGTGCTCGTATCGCTCTCGTCACTCGCCCGTTGACACGCGCTGCAGACTGGTGGCCCTTCAAACACCATGACAATGGTGCTGCCCAAGCGGAAGCCTCCCACTCGGTCGCCTCGTCCCAGTGCCACCCCACCCTCCGTGTACCGTCGCTCTTCAAACTGTCCTCCAATAAACTTGTCTCGTCGGTTTGTCACAACATCCTAGAGAGCACAGTTTTTCAATTCGTGGTGTGCTTAGTGGGTGCTTCGTGTGTGCTTAGTGTGTGTATGTATGTGTGCATAGTGGGTTGTTCTTAGAGTTAGGGTTATGCTTAGTGTGATTAGTGTGATTAGTGTGGCAAGCAACAAGGATACGTACAGGGTCAAAGTCAATGGTCATCGAGCCGACGTTGGTTGCGCCAATGGCAGCGTACGCCATAAACCCATACTGCCACTGTCCCGTCAGCACCACTCGCTCATTGTACGAAAACAGTCCCTGCGTCAGAACCAAGCAAGTATGACAAAGAAAAAAAAAAACTCATTGTGTGTGTCGGAAACGCTGGAATGCTTTTCTCTTCTACCTTGAGAATTCTTGCAAGGCCTGGATTAACTGAAAAGAGTTCGCCTGTCGACGATTATTTGATTTGTCAGGAAGAATGATTCGAGTTTTCTCCTGTAAAGTATATGACTGACCAGGAAAGTGCCGGCGTTTCTGAACGAACCATTCGGTGGGCGAGTGATAGTAGTGGTAGTCGCCGGGTGCGAGGTAGATGACAATTTGGTAGAGAGGACGCTGAGTGCGCGTCTCTTCGTCTGCCGCAGCACTCTCCGTGTGATCTGCGCCCAGGAACGTTTTCAGGGAATACGTCACATTCTTCACCTACGCGTGATACAGTAGCGGGGCGTGTGAGGACGCTGATCGATTTCGATCGAGTAGAGCGAGTTGAGGAGGAACTGATTACCTGCGGAACTTGATCACCAACGACCTTCCCGAAATGCAGGACATGGCCATCGGAAGGGCACACGAGAGCGGCCGAGGCACACACGGGGCGTGCATTGGGCTTGAGTGTGCGCGTGAAGAAGTCCTGCAGGTGCGTGTAGGCGCGCAGGTCGGGCTCGACGCACTCGTCGAGGTTGCAGCCGAACACACGCGCATACGAGCCCAACAGGGGCTGCCGCATCCAGATGGGCAGCTGCAGCTCGTTGACGGCGCCCCAGGCCCGCGAAATGAGGCGCAGCGGCAGCGTCTGCAGCGCTTGGACGGTCGTGTCCGACAGCACCGGAATGGCTTCTCCGTTCGATTGCATATTTCGAATTTTCGACTCTTCTCGTCTTCTCACATACTTGTATTGCTGCGCTGCAATGACCCCCAATACAAGGCCAGCGGGAACAGCAAAGACGCGGTTCACAATAGATGCCATGATCGAATAAAATATACTTATTTTTCAATGATCAGAAATTCAGATTAATTTTTTTAATTCTTTGTCATGCTTCGCAGTTTCCTGTTTGGGCGCGTGTCACTGGCCGGGCGTCTCACGACGACGTGGGCAAGGCTAGCATCGAGTGGGCCTGCCCCCCCGGGAGCAAGTGGACCGGCCGCAGCGGCTGCAAACGGCGCTGCGTCTGCGTCTGCGTCTGCGTCGCGCCCGCCCCGTCCGCTGTCTGCCCCATTCCCAGCGCTCCTCTCTGGCTCTCCGCCCGACCTCATGCCCACCCCGAAGCGCAAGCGGCGTCCGAAGCGTGCCAAGCGCACCAGCAGGAGCATGCCCAGCGCAACGGTGTGTCTTGTGTGTGTGTGTGTGTGTGTGTGTGTTTGTGTGTGTGTGTGTTTGTTGTGTGTGTTTGTGTGTCTTGTCAAACTCATTTTTTTTGTGTGTGTGTGTGTTTTTTTATGTCTGTCTGCCTGCATGCTGCTTTTACATGGTTGTTTTAGCTCATGTGCTGCGCGTACAGCACCGCCGAAGCCTACGATTTCAAGAAACTTGCCGTTCATCTCAAGACGTCCTTCCAAATCACCCAGTTCCTCCCTCACGATCCCGACTTGCAAGGCGATTGCCTCCGCGTCGTACCCCTCGATGCAGACGGGTACATACGCCCAACAAGCAAAGCAACACCGGAATTCTTCTAATTCCTCCTAATCCCCCCTGTCCAACCCTTTCCCTCTGCAGGTTTGTCGTTGAGAACCATGGTGACGCACTGCTCTTTCGCGACGGTGCCTTTGTCTCATGGGGTCTTAGCGAGGATCGCATCCAACAACTCCGCAAACTTCTCTCTCCCGCCGAAATCAGTCCGCATCCCTCTGCCATTGTGTCGCGTCAACGTGAAGCAATTCCCTTTCACTTTTGCTCTGGGTACGGTTAAAATAATAATAATCATAATAATAATAAAATTAATTAATATAATTAATAGTACTAATAATAATAATAATATTACTATTATTATTATTAACATAATTGTATTGTTGCGCAATATAGTCGACCCTCTTGTTACAATAACGACTCAATTGAGCTTCGTGAAGACTCTGGAAAATACTCGCTTGATCTCGACAAATTCACTCTTTCAGACGGTACAAAGTGCATCAGTGCCAATCAAACTGTGACTAATCTATGTGTGTGTGGGTGTATGTAGGAATCGCCAATTCAGTCACACTGGGCGTGTATGAAGTCATGTTAGACTCAGTCATTGATCAACTTGAAATGATTCCAAGAGTACAAAACATGCGTAAACAAACACAAAAAAACCTGACAGTTTTTTTTCGTAGGCTTTTATGGTTGGAAAAGAGCCGGAACTGTCGAAGCGGGAGACAATGCAGCGGATTGGACGACTGTTCCTGCTGCGTCATCGCATTACTCTTTCGGGTGATTTGAGCTCTCCCTCTGATTTTTACTGGGAGAAGCCCGACTGTGAGCTAATCTATCGCACGGTGGCCGAGTCATTGGAAATGCAGTCCAGAGTGGTAAGTGCGGACAGCAACATGTATTTTTGTTGGGATTATTGCACTTTTTAATGTCTAATATCAGTGTTCCGTAACGCAATTGTAAGCGTCTGACAATCATTTTTGGGTTGTGTTTAGGACACGTTCAACGACAAATTGAACCACTCACACGAACTATTGGGTCTCTTGCGCGACCACCAAACGGAAACTCACTCACACCGCCTTGAAAAAGCCATCATTGTGCTTATCATGGTTGAAGTTGTCATTGCTGTCGTCGCTCATTGGAGTGAATACCGCGCAAAACAGCACGAAAAACATATCAATGATTAGAAAACAAAAAAAAACAATATTAATGACAATGAGCAGTAAAATTTTTTTAGTATTAATGTTGTATACAAAAAAACACAAAAGCAAAAACAAAAACTTACATAATTACATGCTATATGGACTGCATTGCATTGACTGCGGCGGCAAAGGCCCGTTGACGTTCAGCCAATGTGTTTTCGAGCAAATTGATTCGCGCACGATTTTCTTGGCGCTCTTTCTCACGCTGGCTCATTATGTCGCGGATTCCGCGTTCGTTGTCACGCACCGCACTCACAGCCGTGTTGAGTTGCGCTCGAGCGTGTTCCAGTTCGCTTTCCAGCGCCACTCTGAGCTGTTGTTCTTTGTCGCTTGTGCGCTCAGCGACTCTCAAACGCTTTTCCATCGCGTCCCTCTGCTGTCGCTCAGTTTCTTCACGCTCACCACACTCTCGGCGCAACCGCTCAATTTCCTCCTTGACAAACTCCACTGCCGCCTCACGTGCGCGCAGCGTCTCTTTCAGCTTCTCCACATCACTTGGCGCTTCGCGCACACCCAACTCTTTCAGTCGCTCCACCTCCGCTCGCACCTCATTCCGCTCGCGTCTTAGTCGCTCTCCTTCCGCCTCAGCGCGTCGCACTCGCTCGCCAAGCCCCTCCGTCTGCCCTATCCGCTCCCGCATCTCCCCGACTGCCCTCTGTGCCTCCTCTACCATAACTTCCTTCACCCGCACTGCATCCCGTAGCCCTTTCACCTCCATTTCCAGGGCCCCAATGCGTTCCCTCAGCGCATCTCGCTCTCGCTCCACCGTCCCATGATCTCGTGCCAGTGTCGCTCCCTGTACGGCTAGCTCACGACTCCACTGCGCTCGTTCCGCACGCAATCCTTCACATACACTATCTTGTGCGACTAATCGTCGTTGGAGCTCTTCTTCGCGTCGTCGTGAGCTCGCCAGTTCTTCTTGAACGCTCCGCACTCGCTCACTCTGCTGCTCCGCTCTTCGCAGTCGTTCCTCCCCGAGCCGAATCTTCTCCGTTTGCGTCCGAATCTGTTCCTTCTGCTCACGCACCAACTCGCCCAGCTCACGCACTAGACCAGTGGCATGACGTGCACGCGTCAGCCCTTCCTCAAGCTGCACACGACGGTCAGCATCCACGGCCATCAGTCGCTCCGTTTCGGTTCGCAATCGACCAACCTGCTCGCGTTCCGTCTCAACACTCAGTCGCAGCTGATCACAGTCGCGCGTGCGCTCTCCCACCACCACACGCATAGCCGTCACTTCAGCGACAAGAGCCGCACGCTCACTCTCACACACAGTCAACTTCCCTTCTAAGAATGCCTTGAGCTCCGAGTGCGCCCTCCGCTGTGCCTCCGCCTCCACTCCATATCGCTTCTCTACCTCCCCTCCCCGCTCCACTGCCTCCCCAATCTCCCGTCGTGCCTCAATCAACTCTCGTCTGAGACGTCGCAGCTCCTCCTCAGTGCCTTCCTGTTGCTCCAGCATCACACGCGCCCGTTCCTCTGCGTTTTCACGCACTCTCCGCACTGCTCGCACCTGCTCCTCCCGCTCTCCTTGCAGCTCGCGTAGTTGCGCTCGAAGGCTGTCGCTTACCCGTGTCTCCTCGCGCGCCCTCTCATCTCCCGTCTCGTCTGTTTGCGTCGCTTCAGTCCGTCGAAACACACAGTCCATATCGTCCGTCTGTGTCGCATTTGCACTCACACGACGTTGCTCGGTTTCCGTTCCTTTCTCCTCCGTCCCCACATTGTTCGCCTCAGTCTGCACACACACACTCACCCCAACAACAATGGCAGCATCCTCCGGAGCACACTTTCGTTTGCCATCCAACACAGCGTCAATATGGGGCGTGTCAGTGGCCACACTCGGTTCGCGTCGTCGACTGCTCCCGGACGCACATCCCTTGCCCTTTTTTCTCTGCGTCACGGCGAACACAACAAACGAAACCGAATTATAGAATTTTAAAAGCGTATTGTGTGCCATACCGGTCTCGGCCGTCCATCAAGAACCTCAAGAGTGGACGAAGCATGCTGAAAAATGTCGTCACGATAAAGACGCAATGGTGTGTCGGACGCGAGAGGACACCCGGCAAGCTCGAGCTGACGCAGAGTCGACGCCAACGCCAGTGGAGTCAAGTCGCACGATGGCGGCAGGGCGTTGCCGCGCAGACACACACTGACAAGGCTGTGTTGTGGGGTAACGTCCATGAAGAACGCAAGCGTGTCAAGACGGTTGTAGGACAGGTCCAGACGCTCGAGCAACACGAGAGGGCGCAGTCCGTCAAATGTGCTCAGGCGGTTGCTCGCCAGGCTGAGCGACACCAGGCCGGCGCACGCGGCAATTCCCAGACTCGACTCAATTCGGTTCGACGACAGATCCAAGTGCCGCAGTCTGGGCAGACTCGCGAGACACTCAATGCGCTCAATGCGATTGCTGTGCAAACTCAAACCTACAACACAACAACCAACGCCGTCCGCTTGAGAAGAAGCGCTCGCCCACGCACACCCTCTTACTCTGCAGATTGACAAACAAAGGAAGATCCTCCAGGGCCGCCAGCGAAGCAATGCCGGCGTCTACCAGACACACATCGCGCACATCCTTCAAGTTCAAACCAGTTTCCATTGATTATTTTTGATTTTTGATTTTTGATTTTTTTTTGAAAAAGTTGGAATCGATTGTGGGCACTACATGACTCCCACAACGAAGCACACACTCCCATCAGATAGTGCACACCCCATGTCAAGTACAGACCAAGGCAACTTCCCTCAAAATTACCTCTGGGCGCCGTCTGGACGGTCGGTCGATGCGACTTGCCTCGCTGACCATTTCAAAATTTCGAATTAATTTTACGAAATAGACTTAATGGAAAAGCGCTGAAGCAGTTAATGGGGATAATACACTGTAAGATCACAAAGATGGTAGAATTTAGTGACAATATTGACGTTTTTTGAGGTCTGACGAGACTTTTTTTTACTTGCGATTCAGTGATCAATCGAAGTGAACAACAATATCACTCGTTTTTCAAATATTTCTATTTTTTGCTTAATCCGCAGAGTAGCCTGCTGAAGAGTGATCAGTGACATGGATACGGCCATGGCATCGATTCTGCTGAGCAACGGCTCGGAACTGAGTGCAGACGAGCCGGTTTGTTTGAATGTGTTTGAATCGTCCGCCAGTCAAACATCGCTCGTTGCCCACGCTGCGCTGCAAATGCGCCGTTCGGGGCTCACAGACGCGCGAAGCACCTTTTACGGACCGCAGCAGCAGCAAGCGGCGTTCAAGGCGGCGTGTTACGACGAGACTGGCGAGCGGGCGTTCTTCCGCGACACTTATGTGATCAAAGTTCAGTGCGCCCTCCAGAGCAACACGGTCGCAAGGCCCCTGTCGGCCTCGGCAAAGCATTGCGTGTCTCGCTACAACAGCGAGATGACCTCCAGTCGGGCCATTGATCCCGTAGATTTGCTCCTGATGGTGCGCGCATGGGCGGCCGAGCCGGCATTTGAACCGCGCGCGCTCCGTCTCCACCTCGACCGGGACGCCATTCAGCACTGCGCCCCCGACTGGCACTGGTATATTGAGACGCACTTGAGCGTGGTAGCGGCCATTGCGGATGTGCTCACTGGCCAACAGGGACCCACCGAGACACATCGAAACCTTTGTGCTCTCTCAGGCATCAGCTTTGCAGCTGCTGCTGCTGCTGCTGATACCGCCGCACCTCCACCTACAACACCACCCCGCACCCCTGTTGCACCCATGCGACATGTACCTGTATCAATAACATCTGCGCCGCCCGAGTCACCCTTCTCCATCATGACTGCTGACGGGCTGTTGGTCGAGACCCCCGTGGTGCAGGCGTGGGTCGCGTCCCGTCGTCGCCTCTCACCACCGCCTTCGCCTCAAGGCCGCCCACCATCCCCTCCTGTAAAACCTCAAGCAACAGCAATAAAGACAGAACCACTAGCGACAACGGACGTAGCAGCACAGCAAGTCGGTGCGGCAGCCAGCAACCGGAGCCAGTCTCAGCTGGGCGACGACACAAGCAGCAATCCATCGGCGAGTCACAGCGTACGCCAGCTTCACTGGGGTCTCTCCAACGACGACGACTCACAAGGTCTCATGGGACTACTGTCGGGACACAACTTTGACGAGCCAGCTACGCCGGTCGTCGCAGCTGTCACAGTCGCCGAACCTCCCACAAAAGCCCTACCACGTCCCCTCCTCCCCCCACCTCCTAAACTTCCCTCTACTGTACCCACTGTTTCTTCCCAGACGCACGAAGAACGCCTCATCGCCCAAGTGATATGTGTTATTGTGCAATACTTTTGTCTGCTCACCAACCAGGCGGACAATGCAGCACTCGCCGCGGTCCTCGACGCTCCCAATCGCAGCCTTGGCGACGCCGCACTGACGGCACTGCGCCACGAACGCGATTCGCAGCTTGCTCAAAACCGCTTTTCTCTCTACCAGGTTGCCGTCACACACGCACGACGCAGTGTACTTGCACACCACCAACAGCAACAGCAACAACAGCAACAACTCACGCACACCCATCCAAACAGTCTTCATCGGTTCACTGCCGGACTGGTCTCTCTTGTCAACGACATGGACTCGCTTGCCGTTGCCGTCGCCGAACACACCGACCCAGTTAAGGGGCTCTGTGCGGCTGCCTTTCGCGTTGGCACCATCCTCCAGCGCAATGTCCGTTTGCGCACGCTTGAGCAGCGCCAAACAGTCTCAGCGGCTGTGCGTCGCGTCCAGACACTCATTCAGTCTGTGCCCTCTTCTCCAGCAACGACAGACAAGAAATCACCCTTGCGCAAGCGGTCTATGGCACTCCATCCCGTCCTGGACGGCCTCGCCATCGCCCCTCAACTTGTCTTCTTCACAGCACCAGAACGAGTTCCGCCACCCGCCAAGAGCACAGAGGTCGCCACCACCGCAAAACAACGCAAAACGAAGCAACCAAAGAAGACACAGCCACCACGACAACTCCCTCTCAAACGTCACAACGACAACACCATGGCCAGTCGCACCGACGCGGCTCAGCCACCTCCCACGAAACGCCGTCCACCCGCTCAGCCCATGCGAGCACCACCACAGCCCGCACCACAGCCACAGAGCAAGAGTGCGCGTCCTCCTAAGGCCAAAGCTATCAAAGTCCGTCCGCCTACTCAACCTGCAATCACAAACTTCTTCCGAAAATAAAATAAAATAATGATAATAATAAAAATAATTATAATTATAATAATACTAATAATAAGAAATTCATAAGACGTAGAACCTCACAATAAAATAATAATAATAATAATAATGATAATAATAATAAAACAATAATAATAAGACGTTCATTATAAATTGATATCATTACTTCAATTGTTTTGGTTAAACCGTGTAAAGAAACACAAAGCGAACGGTGAAGTAAAGCACACAGAGGAAGAGGAAAGTAGAGATGAAATCAACAAAGGACATGGGCTCAAGGCAACGAATGCGAGCGCCGCAGGGAGCACCGACAGACGGGCGCTCGGTGTGGAAAACACCGGTGGAGTGTAGGAGAGAGTCCGGGATGGCCATGGACAGATCGTTGAGACGCTGGAAAGGAAATTATTGATGTTAATTGATGCGTTGTTATGATTTTTTTTGACTGTCTGACTTTGATTGCATGTGAGTGTGAGTAGCAATCAAGGTAGGAGAGAGGACCGCCAATGTGGGGAGGATAGCCCATTGCCATGACCATCAGCGCATCAATAGACGCAGCATCATCAACAACACCTAGAGCCAATTGAAAAAACGAAAAGTTGCGTCCGTGTCAGTTATACAATAGCGTCATGTTGATAATGACCTTGATCAAGACAGCGCACTGCTTCAACCGACATTGCAAGCATGAGAGCATCACACACGTCCGCATGCGTCCACACGCGACTCGCACGCCCGTTCTTCACCAGTGCCCGTAGCAGCGGATTCTCTTCTTTCTTCTTCTTGCTCTTTTTCTTGAGCTTGTCCGTCACATAAAATCCGCCTTTGTCACTCTGGTCGCCTGTGCATCCATTCTCAACCAACATTGTCAAAGCGCGACCCATCTCACTCTCAACCATATCCTATCCACCCGAAAAATAATAAAGAAGGAAAAAACAAACAAAACAAACAACAAACAATGCAAACAAAGAAACAAAGAAACAAACAATCCAGCAGACCATGAAAACATCAGTTAAAATGAAAACATCTGTTAAAATGTACGAATTGATGTACCGGATTAAAATTGCGCGCAACATCCGTTGCAACGACCAACCCAATGCTATCGAGAATGCCAAACGGCCCTTGACCAAACCCAACTGAGCGCATTGCCTCATCCACTCGCACAATCCCCAACCCCTCACCAAACGCCAATTCAATTGCTATATACAACAATAACATACAAATGAATCAACCAATCAGTGACAGAGCAGCGACATGGCCGCAGATGGTACCTTTCTGATACCATTGTGACGCAATGCGGTTCACCACAAACCCTTTGTAGTCTCGACAGAGCACAGGTGTCTTCCCAATGCGCTCTGCAATCACTGCTGCACTCGCAATTGACTCACTCACTCTCTCACTCATTCCTTCACTCTAATGGGTCGATTATTATTATTATTATTAGTATTAGTATTAATATTATAATATACCTTTGAGGGATTAACAACTTCGACAATGGGAGTAATGTTTCGGTTTGGATTGAAAAAGTGTAGTCCGACAATTTGATCTTTATGTTTTGCCTTCAAAACACCAAAACAAAAGAAAGTATTAGTACTCCTTCGTAGTACCTTCGTGCTTAGTATAATAATAATTAAAGATAACCTTTGAAGCGATTTCGCGAATGGAAAGCGAGGAAGTATTTGAGGCAATAACACGATGAGAAGAATTAGGAAGAGCCTGAAGTTGATCGACAACGCTCTGTTTGACCGAGAGAGACTCAGTGACACACTCAATGACAAGAGAGCACTGCTCCAGCGCACTCCACTCGTGTGCAATGGTCAGTCGAGTGCGGATCAGCTCGTCTGCTTCACTGCTGCTCATGCTCCGCTTCTTCACCACCAAGTAGTCAAAGAGACTGCGGATCAGCCCAATTGCATTCTCTCGGGCCTTTGCATTACAGTCAAACACTACCGAAAAAAGAAAAAGAAAAATCACACACAGACAGTCACACATCTCTCTCGCATCTCGTACACACAACATTGGTTTTGCGATGGATCAGTGCCTGTGCAATCCCACGGCCCATAAACCCTGCGCCCACAACTCCCACACACTCCAGTGCGCCCACTGTACCCTCACTCACTATCCCATTGGCTGTCACTGCCTGTCAAATACACGATTGTTATTATATAAATTGTGCAATGGAGCACACACCGCATCATGTACCTGTTTTTTAAGTTCGCGCGTTTTCAAAAAGAGCGAGGTGAACACTTTGCACTCGTGCGTGACACACACATCGCCAAAGGCGTCTGACTCAATGCGAGCAGCAGCGTCGCGGTCAGGAGCAGCAAAAGCAGCAAGGGCTGTATCAAGGATGGCGTAGGGGGAGGGATAGCGCCCTTTGGTGGTGTGCCACAGCTGACGTTGCGTGAGCAGACGGATTGCTTGACGTTCCAACCTATGTAACGGGAGTAGAATCTTTTGTGGTGAGACATGTGTGGTGTGTATATGGTATTGTGTGTGTATAAGTCTCTGCTTATAATTTGGATTGGGTGTGCGGGCGATACCAGAGCTTTCCGGAGAGAAGTTGAGGGTATTTGTTGGCGGTGTTGAAGAAAAAGTGACGGGCAGAAGGATCGCGCCAAAAGGGCTCGACAAATGGAAGGTACCAGCCGGCGGTAGACTCGTCGGCGGCGTCTGCTTGTGATTTGGTGGGGACGTGGTCGATGATGCCCAGGCGTTGGCCCTTTTCGGCGTTGAAGGTCGAGCCAGCAAGGAGCAGGGGCAGTGCGCTGAGGAGACCGATGAGGCGCGGTAGACGCACACAGCCTCCGCCGCCGGGCAGGAGGCCAAGTTTCACTTCGGGCAGACCGATTTGAGTTGCGTGCGGCAGAGCGACGCGGTAGGTACAGGCGAGGGCGATCTCAAGGCCGCCTACACAAATGGCAATAATTAGTGCGTTGATCCGATCAAAGTCCAAAGAGAACAAGTGCAAAAGAAGAGGAGAAAAAGAGCAGCACCTCCAAGGCACACTCCATTGATGAGGGCCACGGAGGGCACGTCAAGCGTCTCAAAGCGGTCGAGGGCCTCCTTGAGGCGTGCTGAGTCGGTTGCAGCTGCGGTGCGATCAGTCAGCGCCATTTCCAGTGCAATGTCCGCTCCCGCCAGGAAACTCTGCCGTTTCGAGGACGTCACGACGACAAAGTCACGACCCACTTCAACATGGGGCTCCAGGTGCTCCATGGCGTTGATCATGGCCTTCCCAAATGCTTCGTCGACAATGTTGTGCTGTGACGACGGATGGTGCATCAGGAGGGCCCACGCGCGCACGCCGTCGTCCAACTCGTGGCCCACCACGCTCACGTAATCGTCAGAATACGAGTACATGGCAAAAACAACGATACTAAGTCTGGATTTATTATTTATTTGAGTGCGATCGATTACGTTGAAAGTTCATCAGTTCACTTTCAATTGAGTGACAAAAAATCAAAAAATTATTCATACTCAGTAGTTCGATGGACCGCTTTACATGGGCGCACGTCCTTGAATCGGGTGATCTTGCGGTGGCATTTGAGGAGCGTGAACTGTGTCGTGCGACTCAGGTTGCGCTGTACGACGGCGAAGTGAAGAGCCACTTTGAAGGAGGTATCTGCACGCTGACGACGCACCGGCTGTGCTGGATTGATGGCCCTGCTGTGCGTTTTGCCAAGCGTGCCCTCACCATGCCCCTGTCGATGATTAAAAGCGTCGAGAGCAAGGTAGAGAAGGGAGACGAAAAACGCAACAAGTGTACTAATGAGTGTCTGTCTTTGTGGTGTATGTGTGTGTGTGTGTCTGTCTGTCTTTGTGGTGTATGTGTGTGTGTGTGTGTGTGTCTGTCTTTGTGGTGTATGTATGTGTGTGTGTGTGTCTGTCTTTGTGGTGTATGTATGTGTGTGTGTGTCTGTCTTTGTGGTGTATGTGTGTGTGTGTGTGTGTCTGTCTTTGTGATGTATGTGTTTGTGTGTGTCTGTCTTTGTGATGTATGTGTGTGTGTCTGTCTTTGTGGTGTATGTGTGTGTGTGTGTCTGTCTTTGTGGTGTATGTGTATGTGTGTAGCCTGGCTTTCTCCGTTCTAGTCCCAAGCTGTTTCTCTTTCTGGGGCCTGTCAGCGACTCCCGTGCTCCCGGGCCGGTCGCGCCCAACAATTGCAACACACACATTCGCCTGTCGTTTCGCAACGGGGGCCATACGGCGTTTGAGGATGCTGTCCATCGGGCGCTCAACGCAGCCCAAGAGGCACGACAACAGCAACAACAACAGCAACAAGAAGCCGGACCAGTGCCAAGCGTATCTCGAACTCCGCAGCATCCCATGGTGGGTGTGGGTGTGGGTGCGATTATGCAGAACATGGCACAGCAGCGCGCCAAGACGGACGCCACAATCGACGACGCCTTTCGGGATCTGGATGCACTCATGAAACACGCCCAGAAGATGGTCGAGCTAGCACAGCGGTTTACAACGAAACTAGAGCGCAGTAACAGTACAGCGGCGATGACATCATCAGCATCGTCATCAGGAGAGGGCGATCGAGTGAGCGACGCGGAAGCAGAGCTCTTTCGCGAGTACACACTCAATCTGGGCATTGCGGAGCCAGTCACACGCGCCACACACGGTACACACAATTCACCACCACCACCACCACTATCACCATCATCATCATTATCATCCTCCTCATCATCGTCATCATCACTCATATCTGCCTGTTGGGGTGTCCTATTTGTAGGCACAGGAAAATCGTTTCACAGTGAGCTGTCCAAGCAACTGGCGAGTTTCCTGGCTGGGCCCCTCGAGCGAATGGGCGGACTGGTTGCGCTCACCGACGCGTACTGTCTCTTTAATCGCGCGCGCGGGACCGAACTCATTTCTCCTGAAGATCTGGTAAGCAGAAAACATGAGAGAATTAATGCGAATACTGAATGAGTTATGATTGCATCTCTCTCTCTCTCTCTCTCTCTCTCTCTCTCTCTCTCTCTCTCTCTCTCTCTCT
>CALSCP010002596.1:0-33605 GCA_943704425.1 Ministeria vibrans ATCC 50519
GCGGCACGCAAGAGCCTACGCCTGCCGTCGACATGTACTCGTTTGGCGTGACGCTTCTGTGGACCATGACGGGGAAGACGCTTTCAGTGCAGCGAACACTTCCTGTGCTAGCCGACAATGTGTCGCTGATGAGCGTGCTTCAGACGCTGGTGACCGACGACGCTGCCGGGCGTCCGACTGCTGCTCTCACACTGGCCGCCGACTTCTTCTCGACAGACGTTTCGCAAGAGACGATTGCCCTTGAGCAGCAACAGAGTGAGGCGGCAGTGGCGGCAGAACAAGTTGCTGCGGAGATTCGCGAGCGCCAACAAGTGCTACGCCAAGAGCAGGAGCGTGTGCAGCGCGCGGCAGAGGAGCAGGCAGCGCGCGAGGCTGAGCTCGTGCTCGAACGCGAATCAAGCAAGGCGGAAGACGACGTGGCGCGACGCACATTGCAGGCACACGAGGCGCAGGTCAAGGAATCGGCTGCGAGGTTGCGCAAAGAGATGCAAGAGGTGCGCAAGGACCGTGAAGCCGTCGAGAAGCTGCAAAAGTCGGTCAAGGTATGATGGATACTCCACGTCTTTTCTTGTTTCATCTTGCTCTGTAGCATCTGGTGTCGCCCCCACTGCACTGGACACTGACAACGCTCGAGCAACCCATGATGAAGGATATGGCCGTGAGCAGTGAAGTTCAGGCGGGACTGGAGCGGTTGCTGAACGAGACGGCGGAGGCGGACACACACGGGGTTGGCAGAGACAGTCATTCTGTTCGCTTTCGGCGTTTCAAGGTGACTCGAGCTACCCGCATCGAGAACCCGCTTCTGTGGCGAACGTACGCTTTGGAGCGACAACGAGTGGCAGACCAGTGGAAAGGCAAGGGGCAGCTGCAGGTGATGCCAGCGGTACGTACGGACTCGGTGATGTGGGACGGACGTCAGCGACTGATGCAGGAGGCGGGCGAGCATTACCTCTTCCACGGAACGAGCGTAAGGCACAGAAGAAAAACGAATGGTATATCACATCTTTTATCGTGTTTTAGGAGCTGTTCTTTGAGCAGATCAAGCAGCAAGGATTCGAGGAGCGCGTGTCTAACGCGGGACTGTTTGGACGGGGCTGCTACTTTGCGGAGAAGTACGAGATTTTTGGACGCCAGTGTTCCCAAGCGCGCTGATAATCACCTTTGTTTTAGGTCGTCGAAAAGCGATCACTACTGCCGCGGACAACGCTTAATCATCTTTGTGTGCCGTGTCGTGGTAGGCAAGCCACACACGGTCTACGCGAGGAACAGCAACATTGTGCGCCCCCCGTGTGTGAAGGGCCACTTTGATCCACACTTGTGCGTTGACAACCGCTGCGACAGTGTTGTGGCGCCATCCAAGCGGGAGGACGCGCGTGCCACGTTCTTGGAGAGGTTTCGCGAATTTATTGTGTACGATCGGCACATGGCCTACCCCGAATACTGCGTGGAGTATGTGCGGCAGTAGGAAGGTGGAGCGAGCGGCGGAGACCTTTTATCAACTGAGAGTGGAGCCAGGCGCTAATGAGAGTGAATAAAAGATAATTTCTTGTGTGTTACCTGGTAGACTCAGGAGAGGAATTTTTGAAGTAACTTTCAAGCAACCTTTCATTGATACAAGTCAACATAAGACTCTCAGTCGATATTACAGCACCTTGTGGAAGAGGAGCGAGTTGTTTCTTTAGCCAACCTACGACGTACTTGTTTCGCAAAAGTAGAGTCGATGAATTTGCGCGAAGACTTTGGGGTCGGGATAGCCTTTGGGGAGGCGTTAATGTACTCAAAGTAGGAACCCATGCCAACTGAAGTAGTGGCAGAAAGCGGGCGAAGGTCGACAATGTTGAGGAGAAAGGTGAGAAAGTCGCGATGGCGTGCTGGTCCACCAAAGGCGCGAAGTGAAATCTTGTCGAACGGAAGTGCTGATGGTCTGCTGGACACCTTCGTCGTCGTGGAGGTCACTGACGTGCCGGAGGGAACCGCTGAAGGACCAGGGTCGTCGCTGTTGTTGTCCGAGGCGTCGGTGCGAGCTCTTTTGGAAGTCCTGTTTCTGGCGATTTGCTCGGCACTCCACGCCCGAAACATCGGCATGCTCTCCTTCGCCGTGTCGGCCGACTCAGCGACCATGTGGGATTGAAGATGACGGATCAAAGGTCCTGTACAGTCGCTGTGCTTGAACCGCTTGGGTGAGTCGACGCCGAGAGAGATGCAAACACGGCACTCCCAAAATTTCTGGAGTTCTCCGTCCTCATTAGTGGTGGTTACGACCTTCCCTAGGGCTGTACTCTTGATCACCATGCTTGGGGAGTCTAAAAGAGAGCAGAAAAGGCAGCTTTCAAATAAAACTTATAAAAGTAAGAAACAGTAAGGTTTAGTAAGGTTTGAAGTCAAACCTTACCTTACACCTGACCTTACTATTTCTTACCTTACAGTAAGGTTTACAGTAATATTTGGTAAGGTAAGGGATCCACCCTGTAATCGTTGGAAATGCTCACTTTTCTTCTTACCCTCCCCTCTCCACGAACGACTTCTACCAGATTACCCCAGCCACCAACGGCGGTCGCCTGCGTCTCACCCCAGTCGACAGGCGCCTTCTTGTGCAATCCAGAGTCGAGGCCTAAGTTCTCAGTGCGCCGCCTTCTGCGAAAACACAAAGCCGAACAGTACGTGTATGGGTTGTACAGTTGAGTGTGTGTGGTGTTCGTGGTGCCTGTTTTGTTGATGTTACCATCACGAAACACTGCTAATTCCTGCAAACGGGGTCGTTTCTGCAAGCACAACGTTGGGGGTGTATGTGTATAGTCACTTTATTGTGTTGGCAAAGGAGGTACGATGGCGGAGGGCGGTGATTTCATGTGAGGGTCACTCTCGCTTATTTTTTTTTTGTTTTCTCGTGATTCGCCTTGTATGCTGGCGCCTTCAAATCGCAGTGTTTCTTTACAGTCTTAGGGTTAGAGCTTGAGTACTGGGTGTCTGATGCGGTTGTGTAGACCGTGTTGGCCTGTCGTGTGTGTGTCGTTTGCTGTGGGGTTGGTTGTGGCCAATGACGGCTGTTGGTGCGAGGTGTTTCTTGTGGACAAAAAAACAACTTCGCTCGCTATCGCCTGGAAATGGAGGCATGCCATTTGTGCTTCAGATATGTCCGTATGTGCGTGTTGTGGTGGTAAAGGTGGTGTGGTGTTCTTAGCACACCAGGCCGACAGACACTTCACCACCTTCCCTTTGCCGGTGCAGTCGTTTTGGTATCTTCTTTGTCCGACATTCCGGTCGAACTCTTCGATGTTCCGAGTCAGCAGTTCATATACGAAGTGAAAATGAAGGGGAGCTAACTCCCTGAGCGCCAATAGTCTGCAGTTGCGCGTATAAGCGTCGCTGTCACCTTGTGGCAAACAACTTTTTCCCAATCGCTCTGCTGCAAATCGTCTCATTGCGTCGATTATTGATTCGTACCCGATATGGCGGTGTTGAACTAAGTCTTTTTGAACGAATTATTGCATCAAGCTCGCTCTGTGAAGGAGTTTCAAGATTTCGGTTTTCGTTGGACATTGCCCCAACCACAACAGTCCTCTGTCGTCCTTCCTTACGGCTTTGGTCGGGAAGGTCGGTAATTTCGCTTTTCTCGCTCTGAATTTATGCACTTTTGGAGTGTTGATTCTTTTTTCGACTTTTGCAGATGGGCTTTCCTTGGTCACTCCGCATTCTTTTCCTCTGCCTATGTTTTACAACTGCCTACGCGTTTTCTCTTCGAAACGTCTGGCATCGCATCACTGGCGGCAACATAGGAAGTGACATTGGAAAGAATATTCCGCGTGAGATCACCCTCCACTTCAAAGAACTAGAGTTGCTCGCCAACGCACTCACGGAATCCAGTGCGACCTTGGGCGAAAAGGGGTCTTTTATGGCGGTGCAGCTGCGCACCGCTGTCGGCGTTGCCTCGGACAGTCTTGATACGGCGTCGGGTCGGTTCGAGACACTCGGTTATCGAGCGCTGCTCTCTCTGGACAAGCTGGTGGACGTGATTCAACAGAGCGTGCACATGTTTCCGCAGCTGACTGAACTTCTGGCGGAACACGAGCGCAACGTCCTGCGCTCACTAGACACTATTGCACGTGCTATTGTGCACTCATCAGACAGCCTCTCGAGGGGCGTTTTGGGTGCATCAGAGAACTTCTTCTGGGGCTGCGTTGTGATGTCGGTGGCCGCAATCATCATCAGCACCATGTGGATCACGCGCGGTGGCTTCGTAGACCTGCGCACGCTCTGTCTCTGTGGAGCGGCGTTGGTCGTGGTCGTTGTACTTGCTCAGCTAGGTAGTGCATATGAAGCCGCCCTAGTCCAGGCGAGCGCGGAGGTAAAAGCCAGTGCGGCAGCGACCGAGAGAATGCACCACCAAATGCTCACCACATTTGCCATGCTCAACCATACCGCCGAGAACTGCACCTGCGCCACCAACGATGCCAGTCATGAATCTGCCGTTCCTACAGGCTCTATTATTCACGTTGCGCACTCAACACCGCCAGCAGGCTTTGTCTCATGCGATGGTGCAGCGCTCGACCGCACCGCATACCCCGCGCTCTTTGATGCCATTGGCACATCTTATGGTGGCAATGGCACACCATTTTTCCACGTGCCCGATCTGCGCGGTGAGTTTATACGCGGGTGGGATGTTCGTGGTGACCGCCCCATTGGTAATCGACAGTCGTGGGCGATGGAGATCATTCGAGGCGAAGCCACGTCCTTGAGCGAGACGTGGGGAAATTTTGGGAAAGCTACTGGTGCGTTCGTCCATCAAGGCGGTCACGAAGCGCCCCTCACACCTGTTCACAATGACGTGGGCTCGTGTGGTAAGCTGTATTTCGACTCTTCTCGAGTAGTCAAGACAGCGAGCGAGACCCGTCCGCAGAACGTAGTGCTTCTGGCGTGCATCAAATTTTGACATAAACTATGATACAAAATACATCATAGAGAGAGGAGAGGAGAGGGAGAGTGTTGTTTTTTGAGAGTGAACATGGATGAATATGACCTCCGCACACTCCCCCACCTCTACCCCGAACTCCAGTGGTCGAAGCAAACGGCCCGGTACATGATCACCTTCACTCTTGTCACAAATCGTCCTCTCGACGACACCCAGCGCCTCTTCGTGCTGCTTGCAGGCAACTTCTCAACGGTGTACGTGGGGACGCTTGACGATCGCCGCGTCGTGGTCAAGCAGCTCTTTAAGGGCGAGGAGTTGGCATTTGAGCAGGAGTTGCGGATGTATGGAGGACTGAAGACGTAGCAGGCGTACGTTCCCCTGCTGCATGCCCGTGGCACAATGGACGGCTTAAGTTACTAAGTTAGACTCCTTCGCCTGTGAAGAGGTTCGAATGAGGAAACCCGCCCAGATTCGCCCAGATTCGCGCACAAACCGAACACGCTCAAGCATAGAAACTACAGTGTGAGTACGACGACATGGGTTTCGGTCTGACCGTCTCTTCAACTAAATACTTTCCTTCTCTATAGACATTCGCATATTACTCCGTGTATCACTAAAACCGACCTCAAACCATCCAATTTTTCTAATTTTGAACCGATTTTTGGCTCCAAGCTGAACAATGCATTATCACACACACTACTAACTACATAGATGATACTTGATGGATCATAGATGTGTACTAGCAACACAAAGCACTCACAAAACCCTCGTAGACACTTTGAGGGGAAAATTCTTGACTTACTCAAAAATACAAATTACAATCATTTTAAAGACATCCTCAGTCCTCATCATTACTTCACTATCACTCCCCAGTAGCGAATATTGTCATCGATTATGCGTACTACCCAAAAAATATTCCGCCCTTTTTCGCATTTTCTCATCAACTCCGTTTTTCTCTTTCCAGAACACGGGTGTGACTGGAATGGAATGGACCGCGGGGACTCCTTTTGCCGGACCATCGTCCTCAATGCGAACACACTCCGTGCCAGAACGCCACCAAAGGCTGCTCCTGGACGGGACTTCCTTCTGCCGTGAGCAAGCACGTCGACACAGAGTGTTCTGCGGCAGTTCGACCGTGCCAGTTTGCGAGCGTAGGGTGCAGTGAGAGTGTCAAGGAGCGCATTGGGCAGCTTCAGCGAGATGGTGGGCTTGTCCAACTTCAGACGCATGCCAAGTCGCTGCGAGGCGTCACAGAGAGCATCCAGGAGTCGCTGGGCACGCTGAAGCCCCTGCTCACCGAGATGCATGCCGGCCTGAAGGCTGACATTGCCGAGGTGGCCAACGGCTTCAAGGAGGTGGCCGGCGAGAGAGGGAGAGTGAACAAGAGAAAGAGAGAGAGTGTGCGTGTGAGGCGAGAAGTGAGAGGAAGGGAGAGATAGAGAGAGAGCAAGAGCAAGGGTGAGAGAGCGAGAATAAAGGCGCAATCTTTGAAACCCATCTACGCGCCCGCCATTAAAACGACTCTCACACACCGCCCATCAATCAAACGACTCTCCCACGCTGCCCCATTCAAACGACACTCACACACAGTCCACATCAAGCAAGAGACCTTTGCCATTCTCCTCCGCTACTGAAACCCGCCCAGATTCGCATCGTGCGACACCGACGTCGCAGCCTACACGGTCGACGAATATACACATACTGTTCGACTTTGTATTTTCGCTGAAGACTATAGTCTGAGAACTTCGAAATGCAGTGAGTTCACTGAGTAGGATATGGGCTGGTGGAGTAAAGGGCCGTTCGCCATTAGGTGCCATAAAAGGACTTAAACAGTATAGACTAGTATTAGAATGTCTGCCCAAATTCGAGCAGAGATGGTCCTCCCCAGCCCTATCTCTCTCACTCGCTCATTCTCTGTAACAATACACTAGATAGGCAAGAAAAAGAATAATACAAGAGAAAAGAGTGTTTATATAAAGGCTGGAGTGCGGATTTGCCAATCGACCTTGCGCCACACCCGAAACATAGCATCGAGGACCGAGCTCTTGTCGCACAGGTCAACGATTGTCTTGGTCGCATGCTCGACGCCAATGGAGTGGATGGATCGCCAGGGTGTGCGCAGATCGCAGTAGCGCTTGTGTCTGTGCCGAGTGCGGTGGACTACCTCGAGTGTGGGTAGCTCCATCGCCACATGCAGCAGCACGAAGAACTCGATCTCTCCGCCACCGCGTCGTACAACCACTGTCTCGTGAGGGTGCGACTGGGTCCGCGTGAGCATGCGGTTGGTGAGCCTCGCTCGACGACACCGGTGCTCTCCGTAACGCAGACGCACAAGCTCGTACAGCGAGTCGGTGAGGGACGCGGAGAAGGACTGCATCTGTCCGAGAGGCACTGCCTTCCAGTCACAGGAGAAGCAGATGAACAGGATGCAGCAGTAAAAGAACCCTAACCCACCACGCACCGCCGCGCCGCCTCCACAAGCACTCAAGACGGCAGCGAAATTGCTCGTTTCCTGCCTGTGAAAGTGTTCCCGTCGGTGTAAAGTATGACAAGGCGTTGGACATGGGGGGTTGGGGGAGCCTTAGGTGGCGAATTGAAGTGATCTTGGTGAGGGACTGAGGGGCTTAGGGGAGGAGGTTCAGTCGGGTTGATCGAACGAACAGAACAGCCTTTTTCAAAAACACTTAAAAGTTAAACACCATTCTTTCTCTGTTTCTTTGTCACAAAAGCATGTCTTCACTACAGGAACGCATTCAAGAGGCTCGGACGTCCCATTCCTTGAACCTAAGGAATATGGAGCTCACCTCTCTCCCGGACGAAATTCTAGTTCTTGCTGACTCTCTACAGGAATTGCTGTTGACAGACAACCCGCTTGGTGTGCTCCCAGACTGGATTGGACAGTTCAATAATCTCAAGGTATGGAAAGGGGGAGAGAAGGGTGAGGACTTCTCACGAGTCGGCGCTTTTTTTTTTGTTCTGGACGAAGCTTCTGGACGTCGGGAAATGCAAGCTCAAGACGCTCCCGGCAGCCATTTTAGAGTTGCGTGAGCACCTGGAGGAGATTACATACGCAGGGAATGAGGGATTCTCGCCATCTCTCGACAATCACTGTGCAAGTAAGAAGAGATTTTTGGTTGACAAGTGCTAAAGCGAAAGGTTTGTCTGTAGAAGGTTTGAGATAGACTGGATGATTGCTTCAATTGATTCTAACTCCTTATCTTGCGCTTCTGGGCGTGGCAACGTTGGGCTGCTCAGTCTGTAAGAAGGCATCTTTTTGGACGATTTTGCTAACACTCGCAACTTTTGCAGTTTGTAAGATGTCAAGAATTGAGTGTATATCTGACCCAATTTTCGCTCGATTCGCTGCTCTGTGCTATTTGGTTTAGGGCGTAAGTTTGAAGAATAGATCGAAATGGATGGTGACTGATTTGGACTGTGATTTGCACTCTTCTTTGCATTGTTTTAGACTGCATTGACAGTTATTGACGTAGAGAGTTGCGTAGGGTTAGTTCTCTGGAAAAAATGCTCAGTTCGCACCGATGTCTTGACACTCATTGACGTTGGGAGACGTTATGGTTAGATGTCTTGTACTATGAAGTTTCTGCCCTAGGATTTTCAAAAAAAAAAAAGAAAAAAAGGGAGAGGTTAAGGTTAGTTCTCTGGAAAAATGCTCAGTTCGCACCGCTGTCTTGACACTCATTGACGTTGGGAGAGGTTAAGGTTAGTTCTCTGGAAAAAATGCTCAGTTCGCACCGCTGCCTTGACATTGTGGAGAAATTGGCAAAGGTGAGTTTGGAGTGGTTCTCAAAGCGGTTGTGGTTGACGAGCAGGGTCTAAATGCCAAGTATGTCGCAGTGAAAACTCTCAAGGAAGGTGCAACGGAAAAGGAACGTGAAGACTACCTGTCCGAGGCGGGACTGTTGGCGACATTTGAGAACCCAAATGTCCTTAGTCTAGTGGGGACGTGCATCCACAATGCCCTCCTCTGCCCCCCACTTGGATCCGTGTGGGCCAGAGGGTGAGAGATGTAGAGCTGTCTCGTATTATGCGACGCACGGTCAAAATTGTTTTCATTAAATAGAGGGTCGACATTCCCTTACCCTTACCCCATACGTATATGTATATGTATAATATAGATAGATAGTACATGTATATACATACACGACTACTATACACAGGGAATAGTACTAACTACGATACCCGTGCTCCACGAAAAGGTAACATGAAAATTAACCTTTATTCATTCTCTTTATGATTCCAACACTATTTGTAACTTATATTACATGTAACATGAAAATGTTTCAATAATCATAGATAGATAGTACATGTATATACATACACGACTACTATACACAGGGAATAGTTGAAATTTGCTCCCGGTGAGGTGTGCGAGGAAACCACCAAGGGAGTGGAAGTCGCCGAGATCACTTACTTCGGCGTCGACGCAGCCGGCGATGTCGTGTTCCCTGCGTCGTTTCGGGCTGTGGGCGTGAGTGCCGTGGATGGTGTGGCGCTTGTGGAGGCGGCGCGGCGGTGTGTGGTGGTTTAGGTTCTTTTAGTAAAATTAAGAAAAAATTGATTGCATTTCATTTCAGATCTTCAACATTGAGGCGTAGTAGCCCTTGAGACGCTCCTCCTTGAAGGGCAGCTTGAGTTGACCGTGTGGGTCATGGCACGCGAGCACAAAGCGGAAGGCACGCGTGCGCATGTGAGTGAGCCCACAGCGCTCTACACCGTCGAGCAGGAAGGCTATCAAGTGGAGCGGGTCCGGGCGCAGCTCAGAGTTGGTGCCCGCGTACGGTGACTGGACAGTGTGACCGTTCGTGTTGGCCTGGGCGGGACTGCCGTGGCTCAGATACTGCAGCATCTCACCCCACACCGCGGGATAGGGCAGTGGGAAGGGTGCCGTGGGTGCCACCACTGAGGGTGTGCCTGAATTTATCAGGCCGGGCGCATGCTCAGCCATGTTGCGAATGCCACACCACAGAAACGACATGTTGTCCGAGTCGAGGCGCTCCGACCGCACACGCTTCCCGGCCTTGACGCCGTTGTACTTGACGAGCCACACAAAGTTGCACCAGCATTGGTAGTGCACCTCAGGCGCAAAGGCGGTGCGGTCGGGATACTGCACACGACTGCGCAGTGACATGAGGTCCGTGTCCCCGTTGGGCGGATGAGCCTCTGGTGTGCTTGTCGGAGTGAGCGCACTCGAGAAGAGCAGACGTTCCACGAGTGTCGAGTGTGTGTTGCGCCCAGACGGATCGTGAAATCGAGAGTGGCCCCGCAGCTTGTTCACTGTTTCGGTGTGGCCCTCGTTCGCATATCCCAGCTTCCCTTGCACATCCTCCTTAAACACCGGCTCGACAAAGAACTTGCGTGTCTCTTCTGCATCCCAGAACAGTGGATGGAGACGCACAATGTCGCATGCACTCGGCCGACTGCGAAGGAGGTTAGAGAATAGATTGGACCTTTGGTTTGTCTGACCGGTTGACAGGACTGAGCAGCAGTTGGACAATATGTTCAATGGGATTGCACTTGGGCTCTTCTTGCAGTTGCCAGGCAATGAACTCGGCCGACGGAGTGGTCCCTACGACACCAGAAGAGACACTGAAAGAGAGAGGACAACACAAAATGAGACACACACAGCCGAGGCACACGAGAGAAGGGAGGGGTTACTCTTCGAAGGGATGGTGTCCATTGAGGGCACACGCCGCAATGAGGAGTGCGACGGAGAAGGCATCGTTGGCGGGCGAGGCAGTGCTGTTCGCACTGCGCTGCTCAGGCGCAATCCACGTGAGCTGCTCATGGGACGACACAGTCGCAATGTGCCCTCCCGACGGACGCGCACTGGAGAAATTGACAAGACGCACACTAACAAGGCAAAGTCGGGGTGAGACACTAGACACACTGTGTGTGTGTGTGTGTTTTGCGTACATGGGAGTCGTGGTATCATCGCCCGGCACAAACGGCTGTTCAAAGACAACGCTGTCGGGGGTGAGCAATCCGTGTGCCACTGACTGGCTCTCCAGTGCACTCAGAGCACACAACAGTTGACCCGCCACAATGGGCAGTTGGCCCGCACTCAGTTCCTACACACCAATCCCAATTGCACATCTCACTTGTCAATCGTTCGTACGGTGCCGTTTTTCTTCATGTCGGAGAACAAGTCCGCCAGAGAACCCCCTTTGTATATGGGCAGAACCACAAACTCAAATTCATCGTCACGAATCTATCACCGAGAGAAAGAATGAGCCATAGGTTATAGGAGTGCGTATGTGTGGTGGTATGTACAAGGTCAATGAGCTGCACAATATGGTTGTTCTTCGTGGAGTCCTTCAGCGTTGCGAGTGTCTTGGCCTCGGTGGGCTCACTTGGCGGCTCACCCGTGCGCTCTGCTCGTCGCACGAACACCTTGAGCTCAACCGGCTGCGCCACTCCCAGGTCCGACACCACGTCCCCCTCCCGGTGTGCCACCAGCCACCGATCCCACCCGCCCTCCGCGACTACACCCGCACCCCCACTCTCAAACGCAGTGCGCAGTGCCTCTCGCCCACCAGTCCCACTTGAGCGGATATGCCGTCCCTCGCTCTGTCCACTCAGCACGTGTCCGTCTTGGCTGTGTCGCTCCTCCCGCTCCACCACAAATCGAATCCGGCGAGCCGTCTCGTGCCCATCAACACGGATCACACGACCCGTGTCCATGTCTACAAAGGGCAAACGACTGAGAAAAAGTGATATTCTTTTCGTATACCGTTCGCGCCGAGATCAATCTTGTGCCTCCGGGGTCCGCCGTCGACCTGAAATGATACATCAGGCGCCCCGACAGCCTCAAGATGCAACTGCTTGTTGACTCGGATTTGAAGGTCACCCAGTTTGGCAACAGTGAACACATTGCTGTCGGAGGAAGAGGAGGGCACATCCGCTGGCGAGCCCACAAACCAAGTCTCGCGTGTGTGCACCAGAGGCACGTGCACGAGAGACAACTGCTCACCCGTCGCCTGATCTTTTTGGCGCACCTCCAATTTGACATCGGGCTTTGGTGCGCTCTTGAGCGTTGGCGCTGAGCACGAAT
Source organism: Ministeria vibrans ATCC 50519 (assembly GCA_943704425.1). Taxonomy (NCBI): domain Eukaryota; class Filasterea; order Ministeriida; family Ministeriidae; genus Ministeria; species Ministeria vibrans. The sequence continues at coordinate 11,982 of CALSCP010002596.1, forward strand.
GAAACGTGGCACTGCGCGCTTTGTCATCGCCGCCATTCTGATCATTGGTTACATTTGAGCGTGCATGAGGCAAAAAGACGGTCGGAAGCTGCGTTGGGTCGAACGGAACAACTCTGCCGTTGCGAGTGGTGATAAGGACTTTCTCGCCGTCTTCGCGTGCATTGCACGTCTTGGAATCGATTACGTCGTCCAATCTCGTCAGGGTAGACCCATCGATGTCCCAGTCGGCTGTATTAAGATCTGGTGCAGCGGGAGGGTTAAAGACGGCGAGATGAGTGTGGACGAAAGTATCTTGTATTTACCGGTAGCGCAGTCGTCTGCCATTCTTTGTCTATGGGAGGGAAGGGGGCGAAGGCTGGTCTTGAAACTGTGAAAGGTGTTGGGGGGAGGTTGTGAATAGAATTGAAGCGAGATATCATAAAAATCGATTTCTCGGTCAACTCCGTCTGTCAAACGATCGAGATCAGCCTGAGCCTCACTCGCCACTCGGCTCACGCCTCACTGACTGACTAGTGAATACTGATTTTGACACTCGTTCAACTCGCTACGTTTCTCACCCTCAATCCGTTCAATCATGCAAGCAGGTCCGTCAGAGCCCTCCGTGTGTGTCGCAAAGGAGATTTTGAAGGAAGGTAAAAAAAAAAAAAAAAAAAAAACGGCCGCCTCCTGACACCCTCGGGTTTGATTTTTGTTCCAGAGGGACAATACCCAACCACCTTGTGTGTGTACCGCCTCGGTCGCATCACCAAAACGGTGATTTCAAACAAGGTTCGAGGTTTTTTTTCTTCTTCTTTTTCTTTTCTTCTCTCATCTCCCTCTCATCATCACGTCATGTAGCCTCTACCCGATGGCCACACCAGCCACCCATGCGAGGAGCAGACACTCGTGGGTGCCTCGGTGCACATGCCCTCCGAAGCGTTCTGCGTCGAGCCGATTGAGCGTTGTTTCGTCATTTGCTTTGCGAACGGCGATCAGTGGCCCTTCAGCCTTCGCGGCAAAGGTACCTTCTCGGCGCCCACGTGGGTCGACAACATCACACGTGCAACGGAGCAGCTCACACTTGGGCGGTCGGTTCCGTGGTGGCGGTTGCGCCATTTTTCGGGCCGGGCGCCAGAGCAAGTCAAGGCGGACATTGAGAAGGAGGCTCAATCGAAACAGTCGTCTGGCTCTCTGCCGAGCGCATACGACGCGGTACCGTTCACGTACGGCCCACTCGAGGCACCGCATCGCTTCGTCGTCGACCGAGTGCTGGGCAAGGGCGCATTCGGCCTGGTGTTGCGCTGCGAGGACACCCAGACTGGAGTTGTGCTGGCCGCCAAGATGGGCTTCAAGGCGAGCCGAGAGTCACGGGCGGGAGGAACTCAAAGCACAGCGGGTGTGTATCACACGATGAAAGCCGAGGGACGACGATGGCTGCAGCTTCCTCCACACAATTGCATTGTGACGTGTGTGGAAGTGGTGGTCATCGACAAGCACCCGATGCTGCTCCTGGGGTATGTTGATGGCGGGAGTGTGCGAGAGCATGTGAAGGAGAAGACGCTGATGGAGGGACTGCAAGACGAGGACGAGGCTCTGTGTCGATGTGCGCTGCTCGCACTAGACGTAGCGCGTGCGCTAGAGTTTGTGCACGGCGAAGAGCTGGGGCACTACGACGTGAAACCAGCGAACATTCTGGTGGTGCGAGGTGCGACTGAGGGCGGTGTGTGGCGGGCGAAATTGACGGATTTCGGCGTGTCAGAGGAAAAGAATGGTAGTACACAACGCGATTTGAGACTCAAACTCACTCTGTATACTCGTAGAATCAACCAGAGGTGGGACGGATGCTTATTGTCCTGACGAGCAACGGCGTGGGCAACGGGCGCTGTGGATGGATGTGTTCTCCTTGGGCGTGTCGCTGCTGGAGATGCTGCTGATGTCTCGAGAATGGCAGACGGGAAGTGAGGCAAAGGCGATTGTGAGCGAGGGGAACGTGACGTCGCGACGGTGTCGCCCGGATGCGGATGCGGTGCTGGCTCGCATTGACGACACTGTGATGACAGTGCTCAGTTCGTGCCTGCTGTCGACGACGGTTCCAGAGGCGTCGACGGTTGTCAGTCGGCTGTCAGCGATGGTTAGTGAGGCGGCAGCGCAGAAGGAAGAGTCGACGGCACTGAGTGGGGCGCAGGCGTTTGTGAAGGCGGAGTCGTTCAATCGACTGTACGAGTGGAAGCGCGCCAAGGCAATGTATGAGTGTGCGCTAAAGGCATGGGCTGACGGAGGGGATGCGGTGTTGCGAGTGCGGGCGTTGACACAGCTGGCGCGCATTGAGCACACGTTTGTGTATGATCTGGGGAGCGCGATGGAACATCTGGCGAGTGCACTGGAGCTTGTGGAGCAAGGCTCAGCACTGAAGGCTCAAGTGCTTGGTGTGATGGGAAGTGTGCGGCGTGATTGCGGGAATTACAGTCGTGCCTGCGAGGTTGAGCGTGAGTATCTGGTGGTGTTGCACACGAGTCGGCCTGACTGCGGTGACAGTGGCCAGTTGGAATCTTGGCTTTTGGCTTGCGCGGAAGGGTCACCGGACGCTGAGCCGGAATGGGTATCGGAGCTGGAGTGGGCTGTTGGACAGGATGACAGCGCGTGTGTGCTCGCAATGTCGCGGTGCCGCAGTGCTCTCGTCTCGGCGTATTTGGCGCGTGGCGAGTATGGCAAGGCGCAGAGCCTCGTCAATGCACACGAGGGTCGTCTGGCGAAGGCACTTGAGCATGAGCCAGAGCACGAGATGCGAGTGGACCTGTTGCTACTTCTGACGCGTGTTCAGGGAGCTCTGGGCAACTATGCTGCGCAGTCTCGATGTGCGTACAAGGCACTGGAGGAGGCTCGAGGTGTGTTTGGCGACGAAAAGCACGTGCGTGTCCTGGAAGCGAAGCGTGCGTGTGGTGATGCAAAAGAACGGACTGCGAAGTACGACGAGGCGATGGAGGTGTACACGGACGTTTTACGCGTGTACGAGACAATGCACAAAGATACGCCGAACCATCCTTCGATTGCGTCAACCAAACATGCGATGGCAGGTGTCTACGAGCGGAAGGGCGAGTACGAGAGGGCACTGTCGCTGTATGAGGAGTCGCTGCGCATCATGGAGACAGTGCACAAAGACACTCCGAACCATCCTTCGATTGCGGCAACCAAACATGCGATGGCAGGTGTCTACTCGAGCAAGGGCGAGTACGAGAGGGCACTGTCGCTGTATGAGGAGTCGCTGCGCATCAAGGAGACAGTGCACAAAGACACACCGAACCATCCTTCGATTGCGTCAACCAAACATGCGATGGCAGGTGTCTACGAGCGGAAGGGCGAGTACGCGAGGGCATTGTCTCTGTATGCGGAGTCGCTGCGCATCGACGAGACAGTGCACAAAGACACTCCGAACCATCCTTCGATTGCGGCAACCAAACATGCGATGGCAGGTGTCTACTCGAGCAAGGGCGAGTACGAGAGGGCACTGTCGCTGTATGAGGAGTCGCTGCGCATCATGGAGACAGTGCACAAAGACACTCCGAACCATCCTTCGATTGCGGCAACCAAACATGCGATGGCAGGTGTCTACTCGAACAAGGGCGAGTACGAGAGGGCACTGTCGCTGTATGAGGAGTCGCTGCGCATCGAGGAGACAGTGCACAAAGACACACCGAACCATCCTGACATTGCGGCAACCAAACATGCGATGGCAGGTGTCTACTCGAGCAAGGGCGAGTATGAGAGGGCACTGTCGCTGTATGAGGAGTCGCTGCGCATCAAGGAGACAGTGCACAAAGACACTCCGAACCATCCTGACATTGCGTCAACCAAACATGCGATGGCAGGTGTCTACTCGAGCAAGGGCGAGTACGAGAGGGCACTGTCGCTGTATGAGGAGTCGCTGCGCATCAAGGAGACAGTGCACAAAGACACTCCGAACCATCCTGACATTGCGTCAACCAAACATGCGATGGCAGGTGTCTACTCGAGCAAGGGCGAGTACGAGAGGGCACTGTCGCTGTATGAGGAGTCGCTGCGCATCAAGGAGACAGTGCACAAAGACACTCCGAACCATCCTGACATTCTGGTGACCAAGTTCAATATGGCACTATGTCTGCGCCAACATTCTAAACTTGAAAAACTGCCACGCAAGCGTAAACCCATTTTACGTCGTGCTCTGTCACGCTTGCCCGAGTTCCAAGAACTGAATGATCATCTACTCCAGTCTCACGATGGGTGCAGGTGCTGCCTGTTAGGTGGGATGATCCATGACGATCTCAATGAGTTGGCAGAGGCACATCGACTGCTCCAACTCGCTATCGAGGCTTCTGAGACGTTGTGCAAGCGCGAACCGACCAACGCTCTGGCGAAAGAGGCGAATCAGCTGGCCTCGCGTGAGTGGCAGCGTTTCAAGCGAGGGCGACCTCAACTGTTTGTATGATTTTCTGATTGTTTTCCGTTGTATATGTAATTAAAAGTATGAAGTGAGAGGAGGGCTTTGGAGGGCAGAGGAGGGAGAGAGGGAGGCGCCGCAGAGAGAGAGGGTCTGCGCAAGGTGCGCGAATCTGAGCGAATCTGGGAGAATCTGAGCGAATCTGAGGCTTGCAGACAGTGTCCGTCGTTGCGCGTGCCCCGCCACTCGCCTCAAATGCGCCCACCACCATTGCCTATCACACCCAAGAAAAATCCTCCACAGGCCCATAAACTAGCCAAATCCGTCGAGTAGATCATCAAAAATACAAACAAACAAGCCTTTATTACGGTCAATTTGAAATGTTTGTTTGTACTCACAGGGAGACTACACTCGTGCTCTTGAGTACTACGAGCGTGCTCTGACCATCCGTGAGAAGTCTCTTGGTGCCGACCACCCATCCACAGGCGAAACACTCTTCAACATGGCACTTCTGTTCGCGCATCAAAAGAACTCTTCTCGCGCTCTTGAACACTGCCAGCGCGCACTCTGCATCCTCCAGCGCACCTTTGGACCAAACCACCAGAGTACGCGACAGGCTCACAGGCTCATCAGCAACCTACAAACCGACCGCCCAACCCACTAACGTGCACGCACTCCCCACTTCTATAGTCGAGTGATGGGTTTTTATTAAATTTTTTCAAGCTTCGCGCCTAGGGATTTTGATATTCTTGAGGACAACGTCGATGAACTCAACAGGCTTGGTATTCAGATTCAAATTCATGCCGAACTCCAACACGACGACCTCCGTAGCTTCATTATGAAGGAAATTACCGACATCGACTACTCTATTGGAGAGAACTTATCACATAAAGAGAAGCTGCAAGTGACTGCACCGTTTTCCTTCGCCATACAACCATTCTGTTCTTGCAGGTTTGCCTGGACCAGACGACTATTCGAGTGTCACCACCTCCCCCCACCACCAATATGTTCTTGCACGTTTTGACAGCCACGCAGAAAGCATCCCGATAAGTTGTGGTTCGGTCGATTTTTATATTCGTATGTTGGAGTTAAAATCCCCTTCACACCAGCGAATACAATCATAGGAGCACACTCAGGGCACGGGAACTTGGTGGTGAACAAGAATATATCGCCAGATGCAACAGGATATCTGTTGAACAACAGTGCGTTTTGTTCCGCATGCACAATGGCGTTCAGCTTAGACTTATCTCTCCGGGGACACGACGTATTTACGTCGATTTATTATTTTAACAATAATAATAGTTTTTATTCATTCTTCCGCTTCTCCCTCCTCCTGCTCGCTCACGAGGCCGTGCACAACGTTGAAACACTCCCTCCCAGTCACATTACAGAAAGGGACGTTACAATCGGCGCAATAAAACTTGGTACGCGAGAGGCAGCCCGTGCGATGGCAGTACCTTGATTTCGGCTGTCGCTCATCTCTTCCACGCTTGTAGGGCCGGAGGGTGTGTTTCTCCGCCCGACGATGCACAAAGTGTCCTGAGACATGCCTCGGACCCGGTCGCATGGGCCCGAGATCGGTGTCGCCAGCAGGGCGCTCGACACTGGTAAGTTCGTTGATGAGGATTCTGCGGTAGTCAGCGAAAGTCAAAGGGGCATCGTGAATGGCCTTGTACAAAATGAAGGCATTAATGAGAGAAATATCGAGCAGGAAGAAGAACACCGTCTTCCACCACTTGACAGACCGCATATATGTTGGGTTTTGCCACCGGTATTGGTCATTGCGATCAACGGCGTTCATGTAGTTGTTGTAGTCAGTCACCGCCAAAGGTCTCTCCCGCTTTGTTCGTGGCGCTTCGTCGGTTTGAAAGGAGGCTCGGTACGTCGTCATCATGTGTACCGGGTTCTTGTCGTAATAGCTGAAAGCAGCCACAGTTTTGTCGGCGTTGAGGGCAATTTTAAGGGTTCCTTCTTTTTCTTCCCGGCGCTCCTTGTTGCTTTCGCGCTTTTGAGCAATTTCATTTGGTTGGATGTGTGATCGGATGGTGCCGAGTGCGTAGTGATTCTTCTTGCGTAGCATCTGCAGTAGCGGCTCATTGACGTAGAGGTTGTCCATGTAGATGCGGTGGTAGGGTGTAGGAAGCTCATCGACGAGCCAGAGAACGCGGGCACGGAGACCGCTAGTGATTCCAGCAGCAGCATCGACTTGTGCGCGGGTGTTGTCACACTCGAAGCAGAAGAGGTAGCAGTAGCCGGTATCGCTGCAACAGAGCGCGTCAACACGGAGAGCACCACCACTGCCATGCGGTTTGCTCTTAAAGAGGTGGAGGTACTTGCAATGGCCTTTGAACGGAATCGTCATCTCGTCAATGGCGACTTCACGGGGAGGCTTGTAGTGTGTTCGACACGCCCGCTCCACCACTGTAATCATCTCCCGTGTGCGGCATAAGTTGTCCTCCTCGCTGTTTGCCTCGTCCTTGGTGTGGTCCGAGATGTGCAGGTGGCGAAAGATCGCTTCGAATCGATCTCGCGGCAAGATGTTGCTCAGACCAGTGATGCCATCCAAAGTGTCGCTGGACCACATCGCACGAGTACGTCGTGGGCGGCGGATTGACCGTATGAGAACTATACCGATCCATCGGTAGAGCTCCGCAGGGGTAAGGTTAAGGCCATCGTCCACGTCTGAGGCATAAGCGTTGGAATTTGTGGCGATGGTAGCGGCAAGAGCGTCTGTGAAGAACAAATATTTTTGATCAACTAATTCTAATAAATAAATAAATATTTAAAAACACCAATCTTTCTCTGTTTCTTTCGAGATGGCGACGCTCCTGCTTGACCGAGGTGCGGTAGTGGACAAGGAATCGGGTGGCTTCACTGCGTTGATGAGAGCCTCGAGATCTGATCACGCTGACGTCGTCCAACTCCTACTCAAGGCGGGTGCGGATCCACGTCAGACGGTCCAATTACACGATCGCACCTATTCTGCTTTGCGCAGTGCAAGGAGAGGCAGTGAGTTCTCGGTAAGGAAACGCAATGTAGGAACTCGAAAGTCGTCGCGACTCATGGGGGTTTGTAGAGAAAGCGTGTCCCATCGTGCTGCAAGAGAGCTGGCGCAATGAGCGTACAAACGACTCCTATGTACCTCGTGCTCAAAGGGCCTCCGACGAACAATGGCGGCGCCCATCCTACGACGTACTCCCATAACGCGGACAGTCGACATGGAGCACATGCCTCTGGGTCATCTACATCGTCGACGTACACGACGACGGACACGACGACCAGTTTTGGTAGCGGCTGGCGGTCGCGCCCGTTTAAGCGATGTGAGGGTTGGGGTTGTGAAAAGGACGTTTAATTTTTATTAGAGGAAGTTGAGAAAGTGCTCCATTTCGCAGAGCGTTAAAGCTGGCAGGTCTATAGCTGGGGCGATCTGGTAGACGTCGGTCATGGCGGGGGCGAGAGCAGTGAATTGAAGTGATCTCGGCGAATGAGGGACCTGTATGACGATCAAACGGCTTACGGCTCTACTCCATCTCCTACTCACTGCTTTTCTAAGCTCTCAGTGTGCCTCCTTCTGCGAAAACACAAAGCCGAACAGTACGTGCATGGGTTGTACAGTTGAGTGTGTGTGGTGTTCGTTTGCCTGATGGTACCAACACGAAACACTGCCAACCCCTGCAATGGGGTCGTTTCTGTGGGCACAACGTTGGGGGTGTATGTGTTTAGTGTGTTGGCGAAGGATCTATGATGGTGGAGGGCGGTGATTGCATGTGAGAGCCACTCTCGCTTATTTTTTTATTATTTTTCTTTGAGAATCTCTCTGCTCGCTAGCGCCTGCAAATCACAATATCTTATGGGTGTAGGGATTGAGTGTTGGATATCTGGTGTGGCTTTGTAGGCTGCGTGTTGGTTAAGAGTGGAAATTTCTTGTCGTTCGTTTTTTTCGTGAACCGAACCATTTGACCTGCTTGCTAGCGCCATCCATTCGGGGTGTACTCTTGGTCCCGACCACCCGCAGGGATTGAGTGTTGGATGGCTGGTGTAAGGTACTCAACTGTGGACGCCAAGAGTCGTCGTAGCACTGGAAGAGCACTGCGCCAATCTGGGACGTCTCAAACTCCATGGCAAGACGCTGCTCGTTGAATCCGGGTTGCCGCATGTGTTTCGGTCGTGTGCGTGGTGTGTTGGTGAGGGTGATGTGATGGCCACGGCAGCATTTTCGTGAGGGTTGCCACTCTCTTTTATTTTTCTTGAAAAGTTAACAATCAATTCGCCTTTTCGAATCAAGTGTCAGAAGAAAACACAGAGCCGAGCAGTACGTGTATGGGTTGTACAATTGGGTGTGTGCTTCTTTATCCGTCCCGGTGATGAATCTATGAAATTTGTAAAGAAGAGGCAGGAGCGAAGAGAGCAGCTCTATTGATACGGGAGGGATGGGACGAAAACTAAAAATGGTCTTTACTACCGGCGGGGTATGTATTTGGTTCTATGGTCCTATGAACCCTTGGGTTTGGGGCTGATGTATGACTAGCTCCGGCTCTCGGCGGGGAAGGTTGGATGACCTGTTTTTCGCGCTTCTCGTTTCGCCGATTTCTTGTTGTCCTCGCCTCTCTCGGAGCTCGAGCTCGAGCTCGTCACACACATACATACATACATACACTGGGCTGCATATATTAACCGTGCACGCGTGGTGTTGCGTAGGACAGACAAAACATCAAAACATGCTGCGTATTGTGTTGAAAGGCGACAAGCAGAAGGTTTACGGCAAAGAGTTCTCCACCACCAAGCTGTACAAGCAGTACAAGGATCAGTTCAACCTCGAGGAGATCATATGCGAGCACTCGGACCTCCACGTAGGCCTGCGTCCGTACCAGTATCGCGCGCTTCTCAGTGCTTACGACCACTACCGCGCGCCCTGCGCGCTACAAGCGAAGATTGCGATGCCTACCGGCTCAGGCAAGAGCATTGTCATTGCACTCTGTGCGTACGCCATCGGTACCCGCGTGCTCGTCCTCACCAGCTTGCCGTCACTGTCCAATGAGGTACTCAAACACCTCGTTCCCGTCGTGGATCCGGAGACCGGTGTCACCAGGGACCGCTTTTCAGAATTCACGAATGTGAGTCCGGGGCAGTTTGTAGCCATGTGCCACCGCACTCGTGGCGATGTCGACGCCGTGCCCGAAGTCGTCCTCATTGGCGATGGGGAGAATGTTGAAGCGAAGCTGGCGGCAGTCAAGGGTGGCCAGGACAAGCCTGTGATTGTGGTGGTGAACTACCACAAGTTGAGCCAGGCACGGCGAGACGCGAACAACCGAACGGCAGTGGCTCAGTTCGGCTTTGACACGCTGATCACCGACGAGACGCATCATTCAGGGGCCACATCGTACGAGGCCATTACAGGCCTGCTGCCTACTGCGCGCAAGCTGGGATTCAGTGCAACACCGTGGCACAACATCAACGACGTGCTCGCAGACTACCAGACACTTTTTGCACTGAGTGTCGAGGACGCCGTTACCTTCCGCGCTGTTGGTACACCCGTGCTCCACAAGCTGCGCATCAAGCACATCCACTTGTCGCCAAGGCAGGCTATCGAGGACTCCAAAAAGTTCTCGGTTTGCAGCGGCTGCGGCGAGCATGCAGAGATTGTCGGCGACAGCAGCACGCGCGGATGGAGCAGGAACGACCCCAACTATGAGGTCTACTGCTTGCCGTGTGCGATGGAGAAGCAGTGCCTTGACGAAGAGCCAGCGGACGTCACGAGTGCGTTTCGCAGGAGCAGGGGCGCGCGGATGCTTGTCAGCGGCCAGCTGATGCAAGTTGCTGGAGGAGATCGAGAGCGAGAGGCGCCTCTGACAGCCGTATGGGCGCTGCTGACACATGCGCTCCTGCGACTGGTCGAGAAACGCGCCACCGGCAACATCAACCACAAGGCACTGGTGCGCTGCCAAAAGGATCTACCCGAGACCCAGGGTGGCTTCAAGCAAATGCCGTGGGTGCTCGATGTGTGCAGGCAGATTATTCACAAGCACCAAAAAGAATGGGGGGTTCTGAAAGTGCGCACGTTTTCCGGCAGCGAGACTCAGCAGGCTCTGCAGCAAGAGCTGGACAGCGACAACATTCAGGTTGTGGTGGTGAAGGATAAACTGGGCGAGGGCTACGACGACAAAAGCTTCTCGGTCGTCGCGATTGTGAGCTACATAGGTTCCACCATCAAGTTCAGTCAGCTGGTGGGTCGTGCAATGCGCATGCGCGACACTGCGCATCCGGATGCCGACGACAATGCCGCGGACGTCTTTGCCCTGGACGACTTCAATGTCGATCTCCACTGGCAGGCGCTCAAGCAGCCTGTGCTCAGCAATGCCGACATCCCCAACGCCCGCGAGTGTTCTCTGGACCGGCCCGTGATCGCGGCCACCTTTGAAATGCAGCCTGAAAAGCCGCTAATTTGATGGCGTTTTCTGTTGCGTGTTTTAGAGTGAGAGAGAAAGAGAGAGAGAAGAGTGGCAATTGAAGCGACAAGCAACAAGAATAAAGGAAAAGAGACACATTTACCCCGCCCACCGGCTTGTTCAGCTCGGGGTTGTCCCGGAGCGTCAGTGTGTGCCAATGACCAATGAGAACGGCAACAACGTTCGATTAGACTTTTATTATTCAATAATATTAATAAAATTATTGTTCTCTGCCCAAGCCACCCTCTCCTCCGACTTCTGTGAGCACGCGTTGGCGTCCCGCGGTTCGCGGGCGTGACCTGGTGTCTGGTTGTTGGTCGTCGGCCATGACGCACCGCATCCCGGCCTACGCTCGCAAAGATGCTGTAGCGGCCGCGAGACAGTGCCTTGAGGCAGTGTATGAGCACTACAGAGAGTGGCAGCGGCACCAACAGGGTCCCTGATGGCTGCTGCCTGCTCCTGATGAATTTCCCATTTTATCTTTTTCTTTCTTCCTCCCTTTCTTTCCCATTTCCCTTTTTGCATTTCCCTTCCTCCTTTTTCTTCTCCCTTTTTCGTGTGTGACTGAAATTCTCGGCCGAAGAGGTAGAGCTTGCTGAACTCCACGATGATTGAGATCCAGAAGAGAAGAGACATGCCACATCAATGTCCACAAGTGGCGCGTTGTCGGCTCGCGCGTCGTGTCGAAGGCGTGCTGTGTCCGAATCGTTCCCTCCACTGGAAGGGATTCGGCTACGAGGGCAATGGCGGATTGTTAGAGCTCCCTTTGAAGCCCTTGTGGCTCAGTTTTCTTTAATTCTCGAATCTGTTCTTTGACTTGAGTCTTCTTGTGCCCCCCGTTTGTCCAGAAGGGAGTGGATCGTTGAAGTTTTCCAGTTGGCAAAAGCCATTGCCCGATGACAACTACTCGGCAAACACTGTTGGTTATTTCCAAGATTGATCAAGGTGGATCAAGATGGATCAAGATTTTCAATAAAGGGGTTATAGGCGGTTTTGAAGTGTTCCAAATTCCAGTTCTGGAATTTCGCGACTTCGTCCATCTTGGTCGCTCTTGATTTCTCTTTATCCTCTTGATCCATCTTGATCCATCTTGGTGTCAAGAGCCAAGATTGATCTTGGCACGATCATCTTGACAAGATTTTCCAAGATTTTTGCTTTTCTTCCCGGCTCAAAGGGTGTGCTCCAGCCAGAACGACACTTTCAATATCTGCCATAGCAAAATTCAGACCATCAGCCATAGTGAAGGAGACATCGTATGGTCACTGAAATCAATGTACATCAGCGAGAGTGGTTCTCAGGCTGTCTTCAGCATGCAGGACTGGTTCTTCAACTACAACCGCGACACATACACTCTTACCTGTGATCCGTCACAGCCGATTGTGTTCGAGAAGGGTGGTGCTCATTACATCAATATGTTCAAGGGTATCAAGGCCAAGAATGATAAGAAGTACGATGACTACACACAAGAGCAAAAATCTGCTTGTGAGTTTATCTGGGAGCACATCCACAAGGTCATATGTAGTGATAATGAACTTGACTTTAAATACCTGAGGCAACACATCGCGAACACTGTTCTTGGACGTAAGCAGAAGACAATTGTCCTCCTTCTTGGAGAGCAGGGCTCGGGTAAGTCGACCGTGTTTGAGGACTTCATTGGGAAACTGGTGATAGGTCAGGAGGCGTTCCTGATCACAAACGATAGAAACTGTCTTCTCGGTCGCTTCAACGGCGAGTTACAGGGAAAGTGCGTTCTGTTTTTCTCAGAGCCACAGGGTGAAAACACCGGCATCGGGTATTGGGAGGCATTTTCCGACAAGATGAAGCATCTTGCAACGGGCTTCACAATAGAGCTCGAGTTCAAGGGAAAGGACAAGATTTCGATCCCAAACATCATCACAGTCTATCTTGTGGCAAACAGAATGCCAATGAAGATTGAGAAAGGTGATCGTAGAGTCTTTGCGCCTTTGATCAGCGGAGCACGCATTGGAGACACAACGTACTTCGACAAACTCGTAAACTGCATCGAGATTGAGGGTGTTGCAGAGTGTTTCTACTCTCATTGTGCACAAATAGCTGATCCCAACTTCAACAGTCTGAAAGAACTGCTCTCGTTGCCAAATGAGGTCAAAAAGACTGTCATTGCCCAAAATTTGCATCCAGTGTACAAGTACGTCAAGGAGGCTTACTTGGAGCAAAAGGATGGTCTTGATATGGTCTTTGCTGATTTTGTCAAAGAGGTGTCCTGGTCAATGAAAGGCAAACCCCTGTCTCGAATTTCCGTCACCAAACTGTTGAAGAAGATAGATATCGAGACTGTGAGGAAGAACGTCACACTCGACAATGGTAAGAAGACCACTCGGTTCCACCTTTCAGAAACATACGAAGAATTGCTTGAAAAGTTCCAGAAGCACAACTTGATACACGAAACGGATGACATCGATGACGGAACAATGGATGATGACGTGATTGATGATATACCGAAGAAAAAGGTTGACAAGACTGACTACAAGTTGGAACTGCTGATGGAGAAACTTGATGATCTCAAGAGGGAGAATGAAGATCTGAGAGCACAGCTGGCTGACAAGAATGAGGTCAAAGCGGTGACCAAGGCGGTTGTGAAGAAGTCTAAGAAGAAGTACAAGAACACTATCACTGACAGCATTGATGAGATCTTTGGTTGATCATGTTTGCAAACTTTTGCAAAGTTTTGCAAGGTGCTTTTATTCATATTTTTTGTTCGGTTTTCTTTCTCTACCGCTTCTACTTGTAGTAGATGTGGTTTTCTTCTCTGGTGTCTTCTTGACTGCCTTCTTTACCGGTTTCGGGGCATCTTTCTTCTTTGGTAGTTTCTTAGCTGGCTTCAGAACGGTTTGTTTTGGTTTTACTTCGAACTCCTTCATAATGTCAGGAATCTCCTTCACAACCTGCGAACGGGGCAACCATCTGTCCCATTCAGGCCCGTAGCCTTTCCATCTGACCTTGTAGTGAATTCTACCTTTCTGCTTTTCTTTGTCAACGATCCTCGACACTTCAAATTTTCTTTGTGATTCCTTGCCTGGCTTCTGTTCATCTTTTTTGACAACTTGTAGCTGGTTTTTCGTGTACACAACACCTGGATGGTTCTTGACCCTATAGCCGGGGGCCATCCCTGGATTGATCATCACTTGTTCAATTGGTTCCGGTTTGATAGACCATCGCACATCGCCACTCCGGAAATTGCCATGAAGTCTCTCGCCACCGACGGGATTACGGGGTTTGTCTATCGCAACTCTGACATATTCACCTTCTTTTAGTAGGTGACAGCCGGTACCACTGCATGATGGTGAAATGTCGCTCGATTTCGATTGCTTTGTTGACGTTTGCTTCTCTTGTGCATGCTGGTTCATCACACGAATAATAGACGGCAGATCCGACTTCCATTCTCGAGACTGTTCACCAGTTCTGAGTTCCTGTGCTAGTTGGCGCTTTGCAATTGCGTGACCGATGGTCTTATTCGCATTTTCGACTAATGCCTGTTGACTCGATCGTCCTGGTGCTCCGACCTTGTGTATGATGCCCTTCTGCTTCAAAAGTGTGTCGAACTGATTCTTGAACTCAGACCCACTGTCTGTCTGCATGTATTTGGGCCAGGAGAGTGTCTTCCGACTATAGATCTTCTTGAGGGCATCCGCAACTGTTTTTGCATCCCGAGACTTCAATGGCTCAGCGTCAACCTTTTTTGACGATGCATCCTTCACCACCAGAGAGTATTTGTACCCATTATCATTAGGCAGGTAGACTAAATCAGCTTGGTGTACGACGCCGGGATTCGGCACCTGAAAGCGAGCTTGGTTCTTCCCCTTTGCTTTCTTGGGAGGGGTGGTCAGGTTTGAAACCAGGCTATTTTTCTTGCTACTGGTGCCCAGCTCTTCATCCAATTTATCGAATAATGACTTCTTCTTAGTCTTCTTCTTAGTATTCTTTGTGCTACTCATTATATTGTAACAGTTCATAATAATTCTGGGTGGACATTACGTCCGTGGCATATAAATAATCACATCCTACAGTACAAACATACAACAATGGCAACAAGAACTGTCACGTACGCGGGATCCGCGCTCTTGAAGACAGCTGATAACAGCAACTTTATCTATGTCGGTAGTGAAGATAAATACTACAACGCAGGCGAATCAAAGCTGTACACACAGGATGTGTCAGCAGAGGCTATCAGCGCTTCAAGTATGGCACTTACAGGTAATATGACTCTAGTTGATCTCTCCGCGTCTGGGGATATATCGGGAGTCGACATTGACGCTAGTGGCAATATGAGCTGTGTTCAACTCGATGCATCAGGTGCTGTCAACGGTGATTCCGCCGATATTACAAACAATGCCTCAGTTGGCGGTGCACTGACTGTTACAGGAAACGGTACATTTGCGGATGTTAATGGTTCCAATGCCACCTTTAGTGGCGCCGTGGCTGGTGATAATGGTACCTTTACAGGAGACGTTAACGTCACTGGAGACATCACAGGAGGCAATGACTGCACCCTCTCTGGCCAGCTCCAGGCCCCAGAGATCCAAGTTACAGATGATGCTGAGATCGTAGGCACACTGACACACGCCGAGTCCGGGGCCCAGATGACATCTCTTCAGACAACAGCTCCAAACTTCGAGGACGGAAGATCAGTCAGAGAGTACTCAATCAGCGCATTTTCAAACGACGGTTCAAACGTCCTGAAGTCATACGATCTCAGCGACGGGATAACCAAGGATGCTCTCATCGGCTTCGATGCCTTGATTGTCGCAAAGAAGGACGATGCATCACTTGAATACGGCGGATGTTTCCGCGTGAATGGTGTAGCTAGCTATGTGGCTTCTACAGGCAATGCATCAGTTCTGTCATCTGCTATTGAACAGATCGGCCTCACATCTAGTGCAGACACAGACGGTTATAATGTCAGCGTCGCAAGTTCAACATCAAATCTTCAATTTTCATGCACTACGGGTGCTGATACGGCTGGTGATGCAAAGGTGATGTGGTCAATCGATGTCGCAAGGTCGATGCTTGCGTGCAGTCAGTGAGAAGATGTAAAATGAAAAATGACATTCCAAAAATGGAGGAAAAATCAGAATCCACAATTTTTTTAATTAGTAATCCTAGAATCCATACTTTTGTATGGATTCTAGGATTTTTTGTGTGGATTCTGGGGCGCGAATTTAAACTTCACTACCACCAAGTTTCTTGATCAAATAATTTAACGCAAGCATTGAGCAGTGACCCTGTGACAACTTTGGGTTACTGTAATGAGTGATTTTTCCGATTTCGGTACTAGAAAAAGCAAATCAAAAAAGACACTAACTATTTTTCTTGTACCCGTGCCACGCAGAAACTAGGGAGTTACCGCGGATCCGGAGGGTGGCTGCTGATGTAACTTTGGACGTTGATTCCGATCATGACGTTGATCCTGATCTTGCTCGTCTACAAAGAGCGTTTGCGCCAAACAAGACTTTCGCGCGCAAAGAAGATTTCCTTTCCGAGTTGAAGCAACTCTGCCTTCTACTCGACCGCAACTATGGTTGTGCCAATGGAAACAATACTACACGTCACATGGTGTTCTGTAGCACGGTGTCCGGCAACAAAAATCCCCTCAAAATTGACGGTAGGTGCAGGTTTATTTTGTTGAGATTTCGTGAGATCCTCAGAAATTCTCATTTCGCTTTGCCCCACCAGGTGCATGTCCTTTTCATATCGTGATGAAAATCGATCCCGAGGCTGGTGGAGAGATGAGTGTCCTAAAGAGCCATTTCATTCACACCTGCTCAGCTGAGCAAAATAAAGCAGGACGGCGGACACTTTTGAGCGCCTCATTTGAGCAAGTGTTGGATTGCGCTCGCCGTATCCTGCCCGCGTCTCGTGCTGGATCGTGGACCAAGGCCCTCGACGAGGCCCTGTCAGCTCGAACGCTGACTGCGTCCAACTCTGTTAAGGCTCGTGCCATCTCTGTTGCTTCTATTGAGGCGCAAGGAACAGCGGACGATGAGGAATTCGCCTCCCTTGTGGCGTTTGTGCAGGCGTACGATGGGGTCGACGACGAATCGTACGGCACCTACACTGTGGATGATGTTGGCCACTTTGTACGGGCCTTGATTGTTCACGGATTCGGCGCCAGAGCAGTTTCAGCGCGCTTTCTCGCAAACATCCATTCTCTTGACCTCTCTCACATCGCGGGACGTATAGACGAGCGTGTGGCCAGGAACCTCATTTACAACGACGACAAGGAAGACGAGGTTAAGAGTGTCAGTGAGGATGGGGACAATGACGATGAAGATTACGATGACGATGACTATGACTATGACGATGGGGTTGAGGGTGAGCATGGGACGGCCGACGATGACGGCGTGACGGCGGATGCGGAGCTTGAGACGCGTCGACATGCGAGAGCGCGAGGGAAGCATGCGAAGGATGCGAGCAGCAAACCCAGAGCAGGGTCACGAGGGCGACCGAAACGCGTCAACATTCAGTATGGCAGACTAATTGCTTTGGTTGGTCGCACGTATACGGCTCAACGTGTGGTGCTCGCACTCGGCATTGTTCCTACCGAGAGTAGTGAGCACGTCGACTGGTTTCTTCGTGAGAGCGAAGCGCAACTTGGACTGCGCGAAGCCTATGGCGTCGTCAACTTTCTGATGGATCGAGGCGCAGCCATCAATGGTGCAACCAAAGCTGTTTTTGGTGAAGGCAACTGTTTCATCGCGCACTGCTACCCTCATTTTGAGCGGAACGTGGTGGACTTCATTGGCAGCAGCGTTTCCATGGAGACCAAGGCAAACATCATACAACTTGTCCGCCTCGCACACTGCACGACAATTCCGGCTGAGTTTCACGAGGCACTGTCCACCATCAAGGGCCTATCCGAGCGCACCTTCACCTACCTCCAGGCTCACCCCAAAGAACAGTGGGCCAGTAGTTTTGTTCCGTTCAACACCCTTGGCAACTTCACCAGCAACGACGTGGAGAGTTTGTATGGCACAGCCATTGAGTGGAAACGTCGCGCGGGCGTGTTTACCACGTTTGTGAAAGCACTCACAGGAGCGAGTGGAACTGCATACAGGATCGATAAGGCTTACTCGAGCGCCAAAGAAACATTCTTTGCGACAGCTGCTCTCGGGAAACAGTATCTCGAGCACCTCAAGGCTGCGCGCCAACACTATCGAGTTGAACAACGACTCAGTACGGTACGTCAATTGTGACCTTGATTTTTTAATTGAAAGAACAAAAAAGTTAAGTTAGTGTGGATGTTTAGGCACAAGTGATCATATCAAATCGCAACCACCAGAACCGACTCTACACCATTGACTTGCGAGATGTGACCAACCGGGCTCAGCTGTGCTCCTCCGGCTGCAACCGCGTGAGTGTGATCCCCTGCGTCCACGTCGTCTTCGCTATTCGCATTGGCAAGCTCCTTGACGGAGATATCAAGACAGTGTGTCTTCCAATGACGCTGCGTGAACATGCCCGGCCCGCCCTTCCAGCTCCGTCTACTATACCAGCAACAAGTGTGTTGCGCCGGGCGGAGGGGATTCTTCGCCCGACGTGGCTTTCTGTTGATCTTCGCCCGTCTCTGCTACCCCCTGAAATTGTGCGACAGTCCTGTCCTACTAAGCCACCTGGCGCCGCGAGTGCGAGCCAAGTTCTCTCTCGCCTTCCAACTGGCTTGACTGGAGCGCGATTGTACAGCAACGGCGAGAAGAACCTCAAGGTTTTGTCTCGTAAGCGCGTTCAGGACAACCTCGCCACTCAAACAATGAGGTTCAGCATCGCGAGAGGACGGGCTGAGAGGAATCGGACATTGGAGCTTCGCAAGCTCAAGCGACAACGGCTGCACACTCGTCGACGAGCTGTCAACGGTGTACACCGTACCCACGACAACGACGGCAACGACGACGACGACGACGACGACGATGACGATGGTGATGGTGATGGTGATGATGATGGTGATGATGATGATGAGGAGGAGGAGGAAGAGGAGGAGGAAACCGAAACTAACCGCCCTCGAAAGCGCCGTGGTCGCTGTGGCGAGTGTAACAAGTTCGGGCACTACGCTCCAACCTGCCCTGAGAAATTGGTTCTCTAGCGCTGATTTTGAGAGGAAAGAGATAATTATAGAGGGAGTGAAGGGAATGAGTCGAGTGGAGAGGGTTGAAAGGAGGTTGAAAATAAAAAATACAAAAGTGTGGATTCTAGATTTTCGTTAAAAAAGCCTGCCTGAAAAAGTGTGGATTCTAGGATTATTTTTATAAAAATTATGGATTCTGGATTTAAAGTATGGATTCTAGGATTACTAATTAAAAAAATTGTGGATTCTGATTTTTCCTCCCAAAAATGACAAAAAATATGTCATTCATTGTTTTGATCTTACTGCAGAAAAACCGCGTTTCGATCACTTTTTTCGCCCTAACCTAAGAGTAAGTTCATGATTGTCTTGCAGGTGTTATGTACGCGTGTGGTAGGGTGCTTGGGAGGGTGTTCTGTGTAATTTCATGCGATGTTAGAGTGACCGCAAAGCGACGAATTTTTGTTCTGGCGCATGCCGTCGCCTGCCTATGCATGTTGGGGTGTATGGGTGGTTTTCTATGACGGTTGGGCTAACAGTGTGGTGGCGGACCCCGGGGATTTTGCGTGGCGTGCATTCTCGGTTAATTTTTCTTCGCAAATGCTTTTCTCCATGTCGCACATGCCATTCTCTTGCTGTGTCTACGTAGGGACGTATAGGCAGTGTGGTATACTAGTGGGGTAAACGGCGTGGTGTCGGGGCGCGGGGATTTTGCATGATTTTGACATTTGGACGCTTGAATCTCGTTTATAAACTATGTTTAACTATAGCTCTCCATTTTGGGGTTGGCACGAATTTGAACAATGGGCGACGACGAGAAAATTGATCGTCTCGCAACGGAATTGAAGTCGTTCCTTGCCGGTAATAGGACTGACACGACTGCACTGGTAACAGACTTCATCGGTGATGCACCAACCCATACTGAAACGTTCTTAGGCGTCTCTGAAGCAAAGCTTCCAAGAACTCACAGAGCCGGTCGAGGCCTGCGGTTTGACAATCGCGAACAAAATCAAGCTCGCAAAAATGGTCAACAACAGATTCGCGCAGTACAAGTCTAAGTCCGTCAGGCTCACGCTTCCCGTGCACTACAAGGAGATTGCAGGATCGAAACGGGAATTTGCTGACTTTATCGTTGCCAAACTCGACGTTGGATATGCGTGCCCTACAAAGGGCTGCTCGAAGACTTTTGGCAAAAATACTGTTCAAGCTCTCTCCCTTGCGGATGCTTTCAAAGTATTCCAGCTAGATCATACGTACGAGGAGGCCGAAATTAAGATTGCGGCTCGACATGCACTGGACGCCTGTGCGGAGTTCCTTTTTGTGACGAAAGCGCCGCGCAAGTTTGCCAACAAAACAGTTGCGTCCGCGGCTATCGCCTCTGCCGTGAGCGCTGTGGAGAGTGGGCGAGCATGCGATGCCACCGATCAGCAACTCTACGACGCCGTATCAAAATTTGTCGACCTGGATTTGCTCCGTGAGGACCTATATCTAAATGTGGTGATTCGATGTGCTTCATGTCATAACGAGGTCAATCGCGCTGCTGAACACCTAGACGTCGACGAGGACCGCTACCTGCTCCCTCAGTGACTCTACCCTAGGCCTGAGTCCAGAGGTGTGATGGGTCGTGAATCGGCCGTTAATATTACCACTAATACATCATTCTCAACTTTTCTCCCCCTCCTCTGAAAACCTGAGCGACTCAGATTTTATGTATTATTTGTATTATTGTATTATTAGTTATATAATTGGGGGGGTGTGTGCGCTGTTTTTTTTTTTTTTTTCGTGATTTGTGGTCTGCCAAAGCGCTGCCAGTCCCTGTAAATCAGGGCGTGTTATATCCGCATACGCGTTAGTCGGTGTATGTCTGATATGTCGGTGAAGGATGTACGGTGGCGGAGGGCGGTGATTTCAAGTGAGAGCCGTTCTCGCTTAATTTATCCTTTTTTGATTCCCTCCAAAAAGATTCGCCTTGCTCGTTAGCACCTGCATCTAGGGCGTGTCTGAATGCAACATTCCCAATCCTATTTGTGTTAATAGAAGAAAGAGAAGAGAACATCTACGAGGAATATTAACTTCATCATTCTTTGCAACAGATATGCCGAATGCCGCACTCGCTATTATGATGCTCGCCCTGGCAGTAGCTGTCTTTGAAAAGAGTGAGAAAGAAAGAATGTGGAATTGACTGACTGTGGATGTGATTGTTTTGTCTGTTTCTGTTGTTCATTGCAGCGTGTAAGTTCAGAAAAGAGTGAGAAAGAAAGAATGTGGAATTGACTGACTGTGGATGTGATTGTTTTGTCTGTTTCTGTTGTTCATTGCAGTGGGTAAGTTCAGAAAAGAGTGAGAAATAAAGAATGTGGAATTGACTGACTGTGGATGTGATTGTTTTGTCTGTTTCTGTTGTTCATTGCAGCGCGTAAGTTCAGAAAAGAGTGAGAAAGAAAGAATGTGGAATTGACTGACTGTGGATGTGATTGTTTTGTCTGTTTCTGTTGTTCATTGCAGTGGGTAAGTTCAGAAAAGAGTGAGAAATAAAGAATGTGGAATTGACTGACTGTGGATGTGATTGTTTTGTCTGTTTCTGTTGTTCATTGCAGCGCGTAAGTTCAGAAAAGAGTGAGAAAGAAAGAATGTGGAATTGACTGACTGTGGATGTGATTGTTTTGTCTGTTTCTGTTGTTCATTGCAGC